>CAJNOQ010001956.1:0-27280 GCA_905250885.1 Didymodactylos carnosus | reverse complement strand
CTAATAACCCTCGAACTAAAGCGGCAAATTGCCATTACATAGTTCAAGGAGTTATTTACAAGGTGTTACTCTTTTCCATAAGAAAAACAACAAAAATAAAATAAAACTAAATATAGGTGAAAGAAGATTTAATATTAATAACGTATTTAAGCGAGGTATACTCATTTTGAAAAACATTCAGATTTATCATAAACTAACGATAAACTAGTCTTATTTCAACGAATTCAAAGATTTTTCGTGACAGTAGTTACAGAGATGAACCTGAATATAGCATAAAGTAGTTTACAACAAAATTTTTATTGTCATTTGTGACTCATTCATTATTGATGGACTTAAAAAAAAACAGCTACGTTTTCTTTATGCATTTGATATCTATATAGCTATCAAATAAAGTGTATAACAACTCCCAGATAGTAAATAGAGGCTTTTCTAAGGCGTGGCTATGTTTGAACTAAAAGTAAAAAACTATAAAAGCCATTTATGTCATGTTAATCGTTTATATATCAAATAGAAAATAACTTTTTTCTCACATGGTAATGGCATCTCCACTATCTTGGATTAAACGTCGATGGAGATTGTTAATTATTATTCTTACTCCATTAATTCTGTTACCAATTCCACTCCTAGGTAACTCTATTGTAAGTATCTCATAGATTAACTTTCGCATAGTCTACAAATAATCACAAAAAGTTTAAAGAAAAATTCTATTTACTAATTATGCTTAACGAAAAATCGTTTTTTATCACCATACATTTATTTACTTGAACTATACGGTTCTCTTTTTTCTGAAAGATCTAACAGATTCTTACATTTTCGTCTTTAATTTACATGACAATCAAATCTACTTTTAGAGAGCAAGATGTGGTTACATAATTTTATTATTAACGATCTACTGGGTATCAGAAGCCATGCCCTATGCAGTCACGTCACTTTTACCTTTGGCATTTTTTCCAATGGCCGGTGTTTTAAAGGCAGATCGAGTTGGTTCAGCCTATTTTAAAGTAGGATAGAATAAAACAGTTCAAAAAGTTCATAAACTAAATGTTTTTTGATCTTTCAGGATATTACGACACTTTTTGTTGGGAGCATGACATTAGCCTACGCTATGGAACATGTTTCTCTTCACAAACGAGTCGCACTACTCGTCTTGAGTGTTGTCGGATCATCAACAAAATGGTACAAAAAATTTGTTAAAGGAATTTTGTGATTTTTCTTGGTTATTTTGAATTTACTATAGGACAATGGCTGGTTTAATGTGTGTAACCGCATTTTTATCAATGTGGATAAATAACTCAGCAGCCACAAGTGTAATGATTCCCGCTGCAATTGCAATTATTAATGAATTGCAAACTCATCAAGAAAATTATGCAAAAGATAAAGAATTGAACAATAATACAGAAATCATGCCACAACACGTAGAAAGTATGGAAAACATTAAATTTAATGAGATATTTTCTTTTCCTCAGTTTAATGGAAATTAATAATTTTTTCTAGTAGATACGAACAAAACAGATCGATTATTATTTTCTCACATACCATTAGTCTTATTTGACATACCGACAATAACAGAGGTACATGAAATAGCCACGATGACTAATTCTCATGGTACCATACCCATTCAACAGCATCAGTAAGTAGAATTTCAGCGTTCAGAAATTCTTATTAAATGAAGCGTATTACATTTATCGGCCGTTAGCAAAACAATCCTTATCGAAAAAGTTATCTAATGATAAAGATCAAAAATCCAATGAAGTCGACTATGAACGGTTAAAAACTGGTAGGAAAATAAACAATTGTCAGAATTAATTCAATTACATAAACGCAATTTAGGATTTTTGATTGCGGTTGCATACAGTGCTGCTGTTGGAGGTCTTGCGACACTCGTTGGAACGGGACCAAATATTTTCGTTAAAGGATTTGTTGACGAGTAAGTTGAACATAATAGCATTGTATTGTTAGTCGTACAAATTAAAATTTTTTAGAAATTATAGTACTATAAAGTTGAGTACAAATATATTTTTTGATTCTCTCCATAAATTCTTTATAAAAGGTTACTGGTTATCAGTCAAATTTGAGTTTGTTAATCTAAAATATTACTGAAATATAGCCAAAACTAATCTCATAGAGAAATGCGCTATCTAACAAACCTGTAACTACTGTCTATTCACTGTTTTTTTTTTCAAAGAAATCATTTAGCTGTTGACTGTAAAACTTTCTATATATATATCTTTGACTAGCGCACTATTCCTAAGAGAATTCTAATCTTTCAACCCAAAATAAAATCGCATAAAATTAGTGTCTTTTTAACGATAAAATTTTTTAGAATTGTAGTAAGAAATCAACATCGTGTGTTACTGACTTTTCAACTGGGGAGTATCAGCATATCTGAGGAAAATTGATGGGAGTAGTAGTTTTAAAAGGTGAAATATCTTTGCAACTATGTAGATTAGCAAAATTGAATTTAAACTTTAATCTACTTCTACCACATAAAATATTTTCTGCGTGACAGGATATTTTCTTGTTTTTTTTTTAATCTTAATCAAATTTTATTTAACGCCAACAGCAAAAAAAAAGAAAAGAAAAAGAGCACGCAAATCGATAATAAAATCATTGTATACCTAGATCTATTCGACAAAAATGAAACATTAATAAAACAGAGAAGGGAGAGAAACAAAATGAGAGATGATGATGAGAGAGATAGAAAAATTTGAGTAAGCAAGCGAACTTCATTCATGTGGCACTGTATAAGAATAAACAATACAGAAGACATCAAGTCGATCAAAGCGTTTGATTGAACGAATATATTGAATAATAGAATTAAAAATTGATAGTATAGAGTGATGGAGGAGTAGTATGTGATCTAAAGTGATAGGGAAATTTATAATACCGCCCATCTGTTGAAACATATCCTGTCGCTCCTCTTCGTAATCAATACATTCCAAAAAAAAGTGTTTTTCTGTTTCCTTATCAACTCCACAATTACATGCCGGGGACTGTGCTAAGACATGAGTGAAAAGAGGTGCATTTAATTGAGGAAAACTTGATCTGCAGCGTGTATGGTTAATTTTAAGAGAACGATCAAGCACTAGAGGCGTTTGAAGGGGTTGAACATATTGAAAAGGATATAAAACTCACTTTTAAATTGTTTAAAAGTGAGTTTTCTCTATTTGATTCATAATGTACAAAACTATAATTATTCTCAACAATAATTGAATAATTGATCGAAAGTAATTAGAAACTTATACAATTTTTTTTATTTACATATCTTAAATTTGATTTCCATATATACGCCTTGTTTTTCAGCTATTATACCACTGGTCCATTTGTGTTTCAAATAACATTTGCAAATTTTCTGTTATATGCTCTACCAATTGGCATTATTATGTTAGTATTTTGCTGGCTTTGGCTGCAATTGATTTATAATCGTCAAGAGTACTAATCTAACTTTATTACTAATTTCTAACTACTTTTAAAATTTTTTCAATTATAGACTAATACAATGGAAAACGGATCCAAAAGTACTCGAAGCCCAAGCTCATCTCAAAAACGTATTGAAACAACAATACAAAGAATTGGGTTCACTTAAGTTAGTAATTTTATGCATTTCTAGATTTAAAGATTTTTTATGAAATTTGTAATTTTTCAGTTGGAAAGAAGCGAATATTGCTGTATTATTTATCGTAATAGTTGTACTATGGATCACTAAAGATTTCTCCAATACACCTGGATGGGATATTTTATTTAGAGAAAAGTAAGTTTTTTTAATGTACATTACTAAAAACTCAAAGAATAAATTTCTTCTTTATTATTATAGATATGTAACAGATGGAACAGCAGCACTGTTAATTGGATTCTTGCCACTTATAATACCAGATTCAAATCCATTTCAAAGTAAGATTTTGGACAATGTCTAAATATTTTGGACAGTCACACTAATAAACTTATTAATTTCCTTTGTTCTAGCTGATTGGAAATATAATCCCATTCTTCAGTGGTCAGTTCTGTCAAAAATGTTCCCATGGGGTGTATTTATGTTACAAGGAGCTGGACTGTCTATTGCTGATGCATTTAAAGTAATGTAACAACCCAATTATTATATTATCTTTTCTATAAATGTACCTTTTATTTAGGAATCTGGATTATCTGATACAATTGCTGAACTTTTACAATTTGTCACTGGTGCTCCACAAACTCTTATTATCTTTATTGTTATTATTATCAGTGCACTTTTCACAGAATTTACAAGCAATTTAGCGGCAGCAAGCATTCTATTTCCTATTTTAGCCAGTATTGTAAATATTCTAATATCATTTTTGCATTCAAACTGCTACTCTCTTTTTCCTAGGCGAAAATATCAAATATACATCCCGCTTATCTTATACTTCCTTGTGCAATGAGTGTCTCTCTATCTTTCATGTTACCCATAGGTTAGTATAAATTTCTTTTGTAAAAATTATGAATATTTCAAATGAAGCATTTTTTATTTATCTTTTTTTTTAATAGCAACGCCTCCAAATGCGATGATTTTTTCTGGAGGCAATGTTCGTATTATTGATATGGTGAGTTATAAAAAATATATTAACAAAAATTTTCAAGAATGTAATAACTGACAGTTAAATAATTTGATTTTTCTATTTCAGGTAAAAGTAGGTTTTGGTATTAAATTGATAGGAATTGCTGTGATATTTTTGGCATCAGTTACATGGCTACAACCGATATATAATCTGAACTCTTATTCGTCATCATCAATGAATATGACAACTTCTATAAACAACACTGTGTTGTGATAGCGCACAACTTCAATCGTTATACATGATACATGACAGAACGTCAAAGTTTACTTTTGCAGTATTTTTCTGCATAAGTGAAATTTGTTCGGTTCTGTCTGTTAGCTGTACAAGGATTGTCTTTGTGTGAAAAATCGTCGCTGTATATTCACTCATACAACTAGAATAAAGGTTTCACATTTGTCTCTACGCATTCAAAAAGATGATGATGCAGATTTTGTTAAGATAAGATGAAGTAAAGAACTACTGTAAACATTTTTATTTCACTTTATTTTATAAATTCTAACAGAATCAATATAAAACAAAATCAGATGCAAGACTTTCAACCTATGCTTAGGTTATCATCTGGGATGGGGAATGTGGCGTGGATGTTGTACGGGTGGTACCCATTAGTCTCAAATAAACATAGGTTTTGGGTGTGGTTTGCTTGACTTCTGTGATTGTAAATGATGTTGCTGGGGGAAGTATGACTTCTTTTTCGTCGTAATGGGAAAGTTGCGATATGTCTAAGCCGTCATTTTCTGTCGCGTCGATAATGAATAAGGTATTGCCGAAGTTTTCCGCTTTTTGCTAGTTGAAAAAAAGCCATTCCAGCATCTGTACCGTCCGGTGGCTTCCACATACGATGTCAGCGTGTTCTGATCGATTTCTGCACCTCGATACAGTTCCCCTGCGTGTTTTGTAGCAGTTTTTAGCAAGCTTCTGAATAGAATGTAGCAAAATGGTCCCAAAGTGTTTATTTTACTCGCGTCGGTTTCTCTCAGTGCTTTATTTATTAGTTTATATAGAAAGTATTCCATTGTGTAGAGGTGAATGCAACACTTGTAAACTTCTTCTCTCGTTTTGTTTTTCACGGCTATTAATTGGCGAGCGAGATATTGTGAGTTACAATGTGGACCTAGTTGCTTTCCTTCGATAATTATTCCATTTGCTGCCTGCTCTACTATTTCAACATCAGAAAGTTCCTTGTCTTTCTTCCACTGTGAAAGAAAAATATAAGCTTCTTTGCCCCAGTCATCACTGAACATTTTACTCAATGCTGGTGTGAGAAAGAATCTTTCTTCTGTTAAACCTTGACTATCATTTCTAGTACTTAGAACCCGTTTTATTTGCCGTTGTCTATTTGGATCCGATTTACTGATTTGAATGCAATCGTTTAAGTTAATCGAATAATTATCCAGTTCAGCTAGTTTTGTTTTATTCTTTCGATTAAATGCTTCTTCGATAATCGCTGATTCGATATCAGCATATTTTGTCCAAATGCTTCATTCCCATTTGTTGACCATGGATCAGAATTTGATTTCAAATACCATTGAGCTCGTAGTTGATCTTTTACCGCCTGACTTACCATTTATTAGACTGTTTGGAACTGATGGGTCCTAGAAACGTCAATGAATCTAGAAAAGACACGGGACAAGTAGCAGAATATTCTGTAATTGAAGAAACACTTGTTCAGCTCTTCAAGACTAACTCTGATTATGTTTACATGCTATTCATTAGTAAAACTGACACTTGTTTTTACAGTTTAGTACATAGCAAAAGTGAAACGAAATATATCTGGAACAGAAAACAAAACGTTTCGACTAAGGCATCTTGTCCGTGGTTTAGATAGTACCCAGGCTGGTGATTCCGAAGACAAGTTTCTGAAAGATCCGACAGGGTCCGACGTTGGAACATGCCGGAATATGATGAAATCTGGCGCAATCCCACCAGAACCATGTCGTATTAAGTCAGAATCCGGATCTGAGTTATTTTCAAAGTTCTTAATGAGGCATGCCGCCCTATACAACAAGTGGAAGCATTAAATGACTGCTTTAGTTTCAAGATTAGCGCTCAAATTTTCCCTTTTAATCTCCTTATTTGGAGGCTCCTGAATCTGTTTGAGAGAGATAACATCTTTTCACTCAATAGGCATCTAGCAAAATTGGAGATATCTCTTCTAGCACAAGATATACGTGTGCAAACATTGCGATATATGTGACGTAAAAGAACGAGAAAGAAATGATTGGCATTCTTCACTAGCAGCATTATGATTCAGTCAGTCGTTGGTGACCTCGTCGTCGTCAAATAATCATTGATGTGACGGACGTGAAATGTCATCTGGTGCTCTAGAACATCGAGGAGATAGATGAATAGTATAATCGTTGGCATTCTTCACTGTCTGCATCATGATTGAGTTAGTCGTTGGTGACCTTGTCGTCGTCAGATGAGTATTTCTGTGACGAAAGTGAAGCGTCGTCTACTGCCATGGAGCATCTACGATAGTCTAGATGAATAGTCTGCTGATTGGTATTCTTCACTAGCTGCGTGATCATTGAGTCAGTCGACGCTCATCTGACGACGACGATGTCACCAACAACTGACTCATGATGCAACTAGCGAAGAATGCCAATCAGCAGACTATCCATGTGTTTCGTAGATACTCCATGGCACCAGATGACACTTCACTTTCGTCACAGAAATGCTCCTCTGGCGACGACGAGGTCACCAACGACTGACTCACACTTGATGGTCACACGCCATTAGATCAATTAACTGTTTTAGTATCATTTGATGGTTAAATATGTTTAAAATTGAAAAAACACGTTATCCAATTAGTGTATCATATCAAAGTATACAGGATAAAACAGTATTAAGTTGAAGTAAATATCTTATACAAAATATTCAATTACGCTGTATATTACCAGACGGTTTACATATTATTATTAATCAAAAACAAGTGGAAATATATCAAAAATGTTTTGAATTTGTTTTACAAGTTAAACAAGCTAAATATGTTGTAGATCAATTAATTTTTGTCGGTGAGATAAATATATAACGATGATTGAAAATAGAATGAAAAAATTTTATTTTTTTTTATTTATATAGAATTTTGTGAAAGTTATCGACTTCGTAATAGGCGATTATACAATAAGTCTTAGCATTTGCAGCATGAAATGTTTTTATTACGAGCAAATTTATTGCATGCAATCAATGTTATAAATAATTGTGTATTAACAACAGTATGTACATAAATTTGCGTTCAGATCATCTGTATATATATATATATTATTTTTCTCTTTTGCTATTGTTTCATACAGCCGGTGAAATATTTATGAAAAAAAATTCATCTCAATCAATTGATATTGAAACAATGATACAGTTATCTTAAATCTAACTTTAAAGCATTATTTATTTTTCATTTTTCTCGGCGAGCATAATAGTTAGAACAAATTTGAAGAAGGATTCGAACAGCTGAAAGAATTTCCGATCTGATGTGCTGTATACAGAGGTTCTATCAAAGCTCATGAAACCAGGATCTCTGGCAAACCAAGATCTCAGAAAACCAAGTCCTCGAGTTCAATCTAGAAATGCTGTGCAAATAGCTCCATTGTGTAGAGAAAACATTTGAAGAAAAAAAGACGTCTTCGAGCTCTTTGCGACGTTTTTTCGTGAAACAGCATTCAATTTACGGAAGGCCCTAAGGTCGTAACTTTCTTGTTTTCCCTTGAGTTCTACCAATATGGGTAGAATTCTAGTACTTAAGAAAGGTCGCGTATAGGTCGGAGAGGTCTTATTTTGATCATAATTTCATGGGCTACAACCGCGACTTAAAGGGAAAGTTTCGGAGATTTTTCGAGGTTTCCGGAAAACCAGTTTTCTAGAAAACCGCTCTAAGGAGGCATAGCGGTCGGTCTGATATGGATATCCGAAATCAGCGTGGTTGATAGCCTATAACCCACTAGGTTTGGTGAAAAAAGCGATTGATCAGTTAGATATGTTCCCTCGTAAGTGAACTTCAAAAAACGGATTTTTAGAGATCCTTTCCAGAGCCATATGTGAATCCTCCAAAAAACGGCTTTCAGGCATGAATAGTATTGGGTCCATAGATTACAGCGGCATTATAGTTCCAATATTTGGAACACTATCGGACGAGAAACTTGACTGGAAAATCGGCGATTTTTCGTTTTCTATCGGCTTTCGAGCTCAGCCGTGCATCAACCAAGAGACTTGTATGGATCGATTTCATAATGGATAGAAGTAATACTCAATGCAATAAGAAAGTTTTTAAGTTAAAAAAATTACGCCAGACTGTTCGTCTAGCAAAATTTTACCATCTTGTGCACATATGTTCACACATATGTAAAACTTATTTTTGCATATGCTCGTGGTTATAGATAGTATTCGACCTCGACTGCTTATGCTGCAAATACGAGTTCTTAATCAACTTCCTAGACCAGAATATAAATATCAGAAATTTGACTTTTATACAAGTTTCGGTTTAGGCTATTTTTAGGGCTTTTACAAAAAGCTCTGTAACTTTTTAACGAAATAAGTCCGAACGAAAAAATTTTGAGAATCTTTCTATATATGTTGCCTCTATCTACAGTAAAATCCTGAATCAAAAACTCAAACATCGATTGAGCAACTTCCGGTGTCTCACTCATGCAGTGACTCTTAACCAACAACCGATAACGATTATTGCCTCGTTCTATAATCGAAATATTCTTGAACTCAACTGAATGTCCTGTTTTTATTATGTGTTTTCCTATAGCTGATTTTGGTTTAAACTCTTCTTGTACTGGTGGTAACTGTATTGAAACAACTGATGACACGTTCCTCTTAGCAACACGATTACCACATCGCAAATTAACTTGATTTTGTGGTTTAATTATTTGCTTTTTTGCATGCCGTTTATTTTTATTCTGAGATAAACCACTAGTGAGGTATATCATAGCTTTATCTACGTCTTTCTCATGTTCGTTTGTTCTACGATTCATTTGCCTAATAGTTTTACCAAGATACTCTCCATGACAGTCATTACATTTAATATCATAAACAACTCCAGATAATTGTTCAGTGTTTAATTTATCCTTTATTGGGAAGTAGCATTTAATAGTTTCAGATGTTTTGTATATGACACGTACTTCTGATTGAGGTTTATTGTTATTAATGATAGTTTTTAGTTACCTTGCAAAGACGTTACTAGGTTTTCCGATATAAGGTATTTCTACATAATAAAACTTTTTGTTGATATTTAAAAATTGATCAGTTTTTTGTTGAATCGGTGGGAATTTATTTCGATTATACATTTTATTTAACTGACTACCGATTATGGAATTAACAAAGGCTGTCGGATACCCATTTTCCTGTGCCATTTTATGTATATGATTCAATTCTTTATGCAATTCTTTTCTTCTTTTCAGGCTTGATATAAAAAACAAACATGTATAAGAAACAAAATCCATATATTCTGTGATTCTCAACAGACCCATTGCTCAGTGGAAACTCTAGTTTTCGCTAAAACTTGAGCGAACAACAATCTATAGCACTACATTATAATGATACGATCCCATCAGATACAATCGTGCAATAAAACTAACAGCTCATCCCCTTTTTTATAGTTTCTTATTGAATTCTAAAACTTTTAAGATAGGCTATCTTGTAGTTCGGGAAATTTTCCATCAGATGAAGTATTGCTTGAATTTTCTTGTTCAAAACAAGAAGAAGAGACAGTTTTAAATCTTTTACATACTGAATCATCTTTACACATTTCTCTTTTGATCTACGCAAGGACCATGTGTTCATTATGAATGAAGAACAAGCAAGAATCTTTTTAAAATTAACCCGGAACTGGAAACTTTAAGAAAACTTTCCAAGTAATTAATTTTTTTCTCAGCCAGCTAATGTCAGAAAGCCGAAAAAACTTTAAAACATATACTTCGAAGTATTCTCTATAAATTAGGAAAGTATGAGGAAAATCTAACCCTTTTAAATTCTAAAAACCTGTATATTTAAGTCTCGAAAAAATTTGAAAAAACGTTTCTAGAAATTCTAGTCGTCTAAACGGAATATGAAAAAAATTTGCGTTCTAGTTGTTCGAAACAGGATTGGATCCAGGATACTAAGACGTTAACAATTGAAACTTTTGACATTTAACATGCGTTATAACGGTGTAACAACTTCAGGATATGATTAAGTTTGTGTAGTGGACCTAGAAACTCGTTTGAAAAAACTAGAAGATTGTTAACAACTAGTTACAGAATAGCCTAAATAGTGTACATCTAAGTTCGTACATTCAAGACTACTGCGGATCATTGGGTACCAGTCTTCAAAGGTTCCTCTCAAAATAATTAACATGTTTTAATTTTCTCTATGCAGTCGCTAGGTAATAATTATCGAGCTTTATTACTCTTTTTTGATACGATGTGTTCGCCCACTTTTCTACCAGGTCAGACAGTGAAAATCATAAGTATGCAGCTTTTATCGTTCAAAAATTATTCCATAATTTTCTGTTTTCAAAAGGATAACAGTAGTTATCAAACTGTAGCTCTGACTAGATGACATCGAGTTCTGTTATCTGATTTCTTGAGCTGAAATGGGTTTTCTCCATTCCAAAGAAGAGCCTTTTGGGACACATTTTAATAACTGATATTAATTCGAAAATATTTTTCTACAGTAGGTTTTCGAGGAGATCTTTGAAGCGTCGAGTATGAATACTTTTGTTTTTCTTTATAAGCAGATAACCCAAAGTATCCTCTTCAAAATCACAGTCAAGCGAGATCTTAATTTCTAGTGGAATGTAAGATATTTTTTGGTCGTGATGTTAATGAGTATAGCAATTCCAGCTCTACTGCATCCTAAGCAACTGCATTGTACCTTCAAATACTTCAGAATTTCTTTTTAGGTTTTGATGTTTGTTTACAACGCAATACTGGTAGATTCTAACCTGTTTCTAAACAGATAAATAACCATGGCTAAGAAAAAAAGAATACAAATTTGTGAGAGACAAGTAGCTTGAATATAAAAAAAAAATTTGACAAAAACATCAAACAATTAAATCATTCCAATTTCTTTTTTATCGATTTTTCTTTGGCGATTTTGGTAATTGATTTGGGTCAATTTTCTCTTGTTTTTGATTTCGGTCTACTTTTGGTGATTGATCGCCATCATTACCATCACGTTTCGGTTGATCAGGATCTCTTGGCGGATCTTCTACTGGTGTGTTAGGAACTTAAATGAAAAACTATCCAATTTTTAGTCAGCTACATCGCTTACAGCGGTACATACTGTCTGTTCGTTGAAAGCGAGTCGTATTGGAAACTGAACGTGTTAAAAACATGTAAATTTGCTAAAAACGAAATTCTTTTATCAGTCTTCTTAAAACAATTAAACTGCATACACTTACATTTGGTATCTTCCGTATACTTATTGATTTATTCATCATAAAATGAATATTGAGTGCAAAATTATCGTTATGTATAATCTACTTTAAGGAAGGATAAAATAAATTGAAGCGATAGAGCTTGTATCTTACCAATATTTTAATGAAACTATCATTACAAAATGAAAACAAAGAGAAAATAAGTTGTAGAAAGTTTATTCAAATATAAACTATAACTTATTTTTGTATAAATAATGAAAACTACGTTTTAACAAATTCAAACGTAAAATAAAACTACTGACAGAGAAAAATTGTCGATTTTTTCCTTATTAGTAACACGTATGAACACAATAGTGAACACTATTGGTTCTTGACATCTTTATCTGTAACAACACATTTGTGAAATGTCAGACTTCAGTCAGCAACTGAACAGTCAAATAAGTCAGTACCATTCAGAAGTATAATCTCGATACTGGATGACTGAGTGATACTTATTCACTCTATCATTTAGCAAACAACTTATTTGTGACTATATCACCGACGAAACACAGTTTTTCTATATATTCTTCATTGGTAATAGTGTAATACTATTGAACTTATTAAAATATTTCTTTGCTTTCAAGAGTTTGTTGTATCAATATCAACAAAATTTCATATTTAGCTTTACTAATTCATTGTACTATCTATTTCCCATATGATAAATGTCTTGGACTATTTTCCATAATCTCCATTTACCCTGTAATCTTGATTCCACTCAGTGTTTTTAATGATTAGTGGGTCTCGCTTGAACAAAATGGGTTTCCACTTTGAAAATTCGATTTCCACTTTGTTTTTAGCAGGAAAAACATGGAAAATGCAGTGGTAAACTGTGGAAACCCACTTTGCTTAAAATTCCTATTAAAAACACTGATTCCACTGGTCAGTTCATCCTTTATATGACGAATATTTAAATTCCTCATTAAAACCACTATTCAATAACGTTGCATCGATAGTCGCCATTTTCATTATCTCAACAGAGATTATTACGGCGCATGACAGTACATCAACAAAAACCATGTCTCACCGACTGCGATTCATGTCAGTATTATTTTCGATATTTAAATTTGCTAAATTTATCACTTTAAAAATTCAATATATCAAAGGAATATAACTAAATTCTATTTTGACTAAAAATGCAAAGCTATTTTCATATTTTATTGAATTATTACATCAAACAAGAATAAAAACATTTTTTTATTTGTAGTAACTGAATTTTTAGAAAAATGAAAAGATAACTCTGATCCATTAACTATGAAGTTACCGATTTGTCATAAATTTCAGAATAGCTGAAAACTGTTAGATTTCGCTGTTGAAAAACTTTCTTTCTCTTAGAATTTATGCGACTCAAAGTTTTGTCATTTATGAAGCGGCCTGATTGAAACTTGCTAGAAAAAAATCCGTCATATTCAATAGAAAAGAAACGACCAGCTGATGATCAGGTTTTGAAACTTGATTGGTAGGAAAATTGTTGAATGAAAATAAAAAGGTATATACGTTTTGTAATATTTTGTAATATGTTAAGATCCAATATTAGCATCAAACGGACAGTAAACGTAACGCTGCAAAAAGTGTGGCATTCAATAGAAAAAATGTACAGAAGATATCTGTAAACTGCACCAAGCGCCATCTATACATTTAATGAACAAATGTTATCGAAGAAATCGGAGTGAAATATAGTGTAATCAAGGCTGAGAATCCACTGCAATAGAAAAAGTTTGTTGATTGATAACTTTACGACTCTCTTTATAAGTATTACATATTTTCTATTTGCCTTTGCCCTAGCGCATTCAGAAAAAGTGTTTTTTCAGCAAAAATACCACAGGATTTTCATCTGCTTTAAAGTGCTTGACCAAAGGCAAAAAGTTTTTTCTAATAGCTCACATCGAGTGCATGCGAAATATATGTCATCCCACGTCCTGCAATCCCGTATGGTGCAGCACGTACTCAAACTTTGAAAAACGGAGAAAATCTCCTTTCAAAGTTGTTTTTTTCTATCATTAGATGGTTTTTAATCTCAATAAGCACCATTTCATCGGATAGAGCTTGAAAAGATGCGCCGAATGCAATTTTTTTGGGAAAATATGATTTACAACGAAGGCCTACTTTTCGTAAAAAACGACTTTTTTTAAAATTCTCCTGAGAAGATGCTTAGCATTGTGGAACTTTTTGTCCATTGGGAATTTTGCAGCGCTGCATACATAGATTCTTATCTAATGGTACCAGCTCATGAATGGGTTTCGCTAAAAAATGATGAAAATGCCCAGAAAAGGTCCGTTCTGCTGGGAAATGGGATCTTCATATTTCAAACATGATATTCGTCATCAGGAGCTCGAGTTGTACGAATCCTATTACTTTCGAACTGTTGGGATCAAGTCGATGTAAACTCTAGTACACTTTCAAAAGAATCACCCTGATTTTAAATAGAAAATATGCAATATCTATAGAGAGGCGTAAAATTATCAATCAACAAAGTTTTCTGTTCTAGTGGATTCTCAGCCTTGATTGCACTATATTTCACTCCGATTCGATAACATGATATAATTAAATTTCAGTATAGAAAGATGTATAAGGTGTCCATAAGTAATATGGACGTTGAAAAATATTTTAATGAAGATCGTAGCTTAAAGAAGTAGAGAAGTTTAGTTAATAGTTAAGAGTTTCACATGTAATAATTACGTGAACGGTAAGACGATTTCTTAAATATTTAAATTTAAGGGCGTTCTATGAACCGATTTTATTTGAAGAATAAATTTGTTTCGATTTGACGTAAAATCAAGCACACATTTTACTTTGAAATTAGCTAGGAACTTTTAAACAGAACAATAAATACTTAAGACTTACTAGCTTAAAAAATTGTCGACTGATAACTATATGCACTCTTTTAAAATTCGCCTGTATTCCATACAAAATCCTAGTTATTTGCAGGATAGTTGAAGTTTTCTTTTACACTTCTTATACATGAGCCGGAGAACACTAAAAAGTATACGTTTCAGGATCCAGAAAGCTATCTCTGCGAAAAGTTTTTCTGAAGGTAGTAAGATGCTGATTTTATGAAGTTTTATTCAACTTTCTCTTTGGAAACGGGATACATAATTAACTTGAATCATTCAGATTAGAAAGAAAAAACGAGTGTTCACAATCAACTATTTCACTATATTTTCTAAAACATTCGGAACAGCATCTAATCGTTAAAATTTTAATGATGATATGTTTTCTTTTTTTTGCTGATCATACATCTATTCCGGTATGATCAAAACGGTGTTTGTTGTTTAATTAATTGAATGAACTTGTTGAAATCACAACAGGACGACATTGTCACCGTTTTGTCGGAATAATTTTTCACTCACTCGAATCATGGATGAATGGTTAGTTGAGTGTTATGTCTTCTCCAATAACTTGATATGTAACACTAGAGCAATAACAACAGACTTTCTTTTTCTCTTATTCTCAAGACGCAGTGATCATGCCACAAATGACTTGATCAGAAAACAATTGTTCGTTCGTTTTCTCTTTCTATAAACATTCGTACTTATTACCTGTTCTTTTTGACACTCGTATAATGTACATGTTTCTCTCTCTTCTCTCCTCATAAAAAATTTTCCATCTCCACTTGATGTCAATATATCAGCTACAGGTTAAAAAAATGATTTAAATGTTAGTTTGATCTCAAATTGAGATGAACACTTCTGATTTAAGATCTTCTCGTGTAATCTTGTCTGTCTTTAAGTGAGAGTTTGGAAAATTATAGCCAGACAACTAAATTTACATACTGTATTAATCGTTTTAGTACTTGTACTAAAGAAGAGAACTACCATTTAAAAATCACCAAAAGACAAAAATCGTTGGAAAAAGAAGTAAAAAACAAAAGAATTTATTTTCTTCAGATAGTAGCCATATGTACTTTTTGTAATCAAAACACCGGATGTGTTAATGATGAATGAAGTAATATAATTAAAACGCAGTACACACATAATGTGACAAAAATACTCATTCCCAGTAGATTAAAACTAATTAGAAAATGTGTACATAATAATAAGGAAACAGAATTATCACAAATACGGATCATTTCTTCGATAATAGTTATAGAAAATCATGTATGCATATGTATGTATGATTCGAATAAGAATCAGAGTGTATAAGACTGGAAAAAAATTAAATTTTTACTTTTCTACATGATATTTACTGCTAGACCTGTACCAGTTAAGAGTGAGAAAAAACGAAGTGAAGTGTGCTTTAAACAGCATTTATATTTTCGACAATATTAGTTATAAAAACTTTATGTTATTTTTAGATCAAAAAAATATGATCATTTTGTGAAAACTTCTAAGGACACGTCCGTTCTCCAACGGAGATGGAAGTTTGAAGTTTATTTTTATAGAGAGAATCCTAGGGGAAAATGGACCTTGGAAAATGTTAGAGTTTACATAATTGAAATGTAGGGTTTACATAGTCTTAATTTCTTGTTAAGAATAGGCAAGAATGTTAGTAGGTAAGCCTGTAGAAATATAGCCGTGCCGGTGTTTTTGCTAGAAGGCTTGCTGCAACTAGTAAAGGTCATGAAAGTTTTCACACTTTTTGTTCCACAGGAACAACGCTGACAAGCTTTTTTATTAAAATAAAGGACCAGTTATTAACTGAACAGTTAACCGTAGTTAACTGGTCAATAAAATGATTATATTTTTTTGATCTAAAAATAATATGAGTATTGAATAAGTTTCTGAATATACTATTTTGTAGAGTAGATTTTACGTACATGTTATTTAAAGAGAGTTAAACGGTCTACTATCAAAAACAAGTCGTTGCTATTTGTCTGTTTTAGAATTCTTTTGATATTATGCAAATAGAGATTGTTGATACTTGAGTCAATTATAAATTAATAATAAGTTCTAATGTGAACTATTTTTTCACCTGCTATATCACATTCCATTGTCACTCTGTTCATTCGATATTAATCGTTTATCAAACATATTTGTACCATCACTATCACAAAATAAATCATTTTATTCTCATTCGCTAATATTTAGAAATGTATAATCAGATTACATTCAACTATTTTTTATTCGAATTGTTCGATGACATGTGTCAACTGAGGAGAAAAATAAAAGAAAAAGTGGTTATATAGAACTTGTAACTAACAAGGAAAAAAACGATCAACGATCATTGATTTCCTACTGAGCTGTAACCGTTAAAAATTACAATTGTAATTAAAATTATGATGTACCACATGGTATAGATGAGTATTTGATTAACTTGTCCTCTCCACATCTGGATTCAAAACTACTTTAATAATACAATGATGGTTTTCAAAGTTAAATGAACCTCACGTTGAAAGCAGAGAATCCTGCATATAAAGAAAATCTAGATGAAGAAAGAAGAAAGAAGAAACTAAGCTAGCAATAACTGCAGGCACCGTATTTTAGAAGAATAATCGACCTATTTCTTATTCCAAATTTAAATAAGATAAAATAATTATTTTGTCAATCAGTTCATAATGTGAAAAGACTCCTATATGTTTAAGAAATCGAGAAGGAAACAATTAAGAAAAACTGGGTTTTTTTTCACGACGAATCGAGCGGATATTCGAATTTTAGAGCTTCTGCTACACATTACAATTTCCACACTATATGTCATACAAAACTTTTCATAGTGAACACAAGAAGAAGAAAATTTTCCAGTGATTTCATTCCGTGATCAGTTTCGATAGCCCGAAGCGCTGTCTTTAACAAGAGTGAGAAAAAACAAGCTGGTTACTGGTTTTATGTGGAACTAAAAGATCAACCCTTAACTTGCATACGGACAAGCCAACAGTCAATTTTGGCACTTGAACTAATTAAAGATAGAGTCGAATGCATTTTTATAATTAGTTCGTTTATCCGTTTTTACCTTGCATGCGAAAAAACGCAAAGGTACGAGAGTGAGCTCAATTTAGTTTTTGTAAAACAAAAAAATCACTCTCTCATCGAGAGTGTTCGAATATCCGTTGATCATAGGTATTTTCATCTTATTTCTTGAATCTAACGGACGTAGTTGAACCGTATTTACGCCTGTCGCTGTCTGTAAATATTGAAATATGAAACTTGTATTATTTTCTATATCCATGTGTTACAGTAACAGGATATTCTATTGTCAATTATGTCTCACGTTACTCATCTTTTTAACCCTCTCAACTAATTGTTCGAACACCATGCTGGTAAAGTAAAAAAGCTGTTCGAGAATTTGTTCATTCAATTGTTCATATATTGTTGTTCATTTCTCCTAAAAGAAAAGAAGAAAATAATGTGATTGGTTCAATTATTCTATTGACATCGGTATGAAGCATGATTGGTACAAATATAAATGAAAAGTGAAAGTTGAGAGATTGAATATTGAAAAAATATTGTGACAGGTTGAACATTGACACAATCAACCTGGTCAGATTGAAGTAGCGATATTTGTTTTTTGTAAAAGAACTTTCTTTACTACAAAACGACACAAAACGGTAAGCAAATGAAAATTTGCTGTAAGAAAATCTATGAGTAGTAGCAAAATTTGTATGGAGCAAATACCGCACTGTAAAAGAAGGAGCATAGGAGCATTGCATGGCATTTTTGAGTTTCGAACTAACTCAAAAATGATATGCAGAGTGATAAGATATTCTAAGTACTGTACACATCGAGTAAGTAAAATAATAAAGATGTACAATTGGAAAGATAGATAGGTAGAATACCCTTTACCGAATATCGGTGTAAGGTGAAGATACAAGAAAAATAGATAATAAAAAAAAATGGGGATATTATCTAGGTCCAAGATCACTCGTAGAGTGAAGAGTTTTTGAGCGCATTTAGAGAATGCAAAAAAGTGTTCGAATCTGGTCTACTTGTGTAAAATCGTCGTAGAACGTGGAATGCGGTAATATAATATCGACTTGCCACCTTCAGACCACAAGCGAATCTGATTTAGAAAGCAAGTGTCATTTTATTATTCGCATGTCACGTTCAACTTTTTCATTGAGCAGAAGTTAGATTTGTTGTTGTTGTAAGTCAATTAAGCCGTGTTATTTACCAGGTGTTATCGCTTCTTATATAAATTATCTCGCAGGCTAACTTATACCATAATCCTTACACCATTTCTTTGCGCATGACTTCACATGGCCTGCGATTCCTTGCGGTTTAAACGATTTTCCGCATCTGCTATTCGGACAAGTGTATTCACCATCACTATTTTTTGTTAACAGCTCAGTTATTTTTGATTGTGGGGAGACATTTTTAGTTGTTTTTACTGTTTCACTAGTTACTGTAGTTGATGATGATGATACACTACTTTTATCTCAAGTACGTCAGTGGATAGTCACACCCCTTTCATTTTTACATTTTTAGCCGCAATCGTACACACATTACTAGCTGTAGTTGTAGTAGTAGCAATTGATGGATCATTTGTTGTTTTACTTGATAAGGATGCACGTTCCTCAGTCCGTCTTCTCACCGCCTTTTCCTTATATTCCTTTACGATTTTATGGACATCTCGATGAACCGGTTGATTTTTAACGTTTTTGTCGATCATTTCCCTCCATCGATCTTTGTCTAATGTGTCCCATCTCCAATTTCTAATCTCCAACTTTTCAATATCATCCTTGCTCTTGTCATGTCATCGTTTCTTCGCTCCACCTTAGGCTCGTCGAGAGTTTGGGAAATAAGAAAAAAGAATTGATTTTTTATTACTATTGGAAAACAAAGAGGTAAATGAAAAGTGAGTGAAGCACACATCAAATGTGCTCTCTGATATGGCACAATCTGAAAACGACACATTTTTTTTATAATTCAGTACAAATTCAAATACGAAAAATAGCTGCTTCATAAGATTTTAATTGTTGTATCAATTTTAGATATTTCACGGTATTTTTCTATGTTTGGCTATGACTGCGCGAACTGACAATGAAGATGAACTAAATATTTGCGATGATAGCAATGAGGATACAGTTAGTGATGAAGAACATCCAGGTGACAATCATTTGAATAACAAAAAATCATCAGATAATAGATATGATCGACATAATAAAGAAAATCGTCTTAACCTACTGTCTACCGATTATCAGTTTTTGCCTGATATTCAATCTAAAACATTTTTTAATTTAATTCCACCAAATATACAATTTAGTTCTATTGATCATTCATCATCACCTTCTTCTGTCTCATCTTCAACAGCCACAACATCATTAAATCATCAAAAACGCCGAAAATATCCTTCATCTACAACAACGAAAAATAGTGCTTTAAATCAAGACGATTCGCAAGATCTACGTTTGAAAATTAATAGTCGTGAACGAAAACGTATGCATGATTTGAATACTGCATTGGATAGTCTAAGGGAAGTTATACCCTATGCAAGAAATCCATCTGTACGAAAATTATCGAAAATGGGCACATTATTATTAGCGAGAAATTATATTGTTATGCTAACAAAATCATTAGAGGATATGAGGCAACATTTAAACAGCGTCTATCAACAACAGCAAGCACCACCATCCCTACCAACATCTTGTTCAAAAGCATTAATAAATTTACCATGTTTCTGTTCAATTTGTTTAGCAAACGACGGTAAATCATTAAAAAAGAGAGAAAAATCGACTAAACAGTTTGCTAATACGGTATGGACAACAGCGCCACAATCAACACCAGTATTTTCGTCTACTCCATCATTTCAACATCTCTTTACATCCACAACAGCTTTTACAGGTTTAAATTTATATAAATCATTGGAAACTTCATCAACACGCACAAAAATGAAAACTACAGGAAAATAGACACAAACACTATATACTGCAGAGTCAATATCGATTAATGATGATTTAGGAAAATTTTTGATTTCATAAAAAGAGCATTTCGGAGGTACTTGTAACATGATAAAGTATGAACATTGCTCAATGATTACGGTTTAAATTCATGTCTCATGATAGTCAGTAGTGACACAGATAAATTTGATATAAATAATTTTAATCTTGTACCTTTTTTAATACTTGAATAAAAATACGCAAAACATTACGGCTGGTAGAAAATGGTCTAAAGTTCACATACCTTTTGCTACTTACATTGAAAAAAGTTAATCGATCGTTTCCAAACAGATATAAACATTATCTATCCGGATCTAACAGCCTGTTAGATAACAGGAACATTACGGGAAATTCTAACAAAATTGCTTGAACCTCATAGAGAATAAAAGAAAAACAAATTCATGGAAAATTTTTTTATCATTGCGAACTGTTTTTTAGAGATTTCCTTAAAGCGTTTATGGTTCGAACCTTTTTCGCAGATTTTTTTCATTATGTTGTACACTAAGGTATATATCAGCGATAGTATTGACAATGAAATTAATAAATAACGTATAATTACAAGCAAGTTACTATATACAATAATACAATATGGCCGTTTTTGCGAAAGTTCTTCGCTGCGCAACACAAACATTTGCTTGGATTGCAGACGGACCAGAACGTTCTTTTGGAAGTAGTTTTTATTTAGTAACTATACGGCAAATGAATTTAGCTTTACAACAAAAATCCTTTTTCATTTCACATCCGTTTCTTATGAAATAAATCTCTAGTCAATGTGTGCGCGCTGAGATTGTATTCAGATCAAAATGTCAGAGCTATATATATACTATTGAGTCAGTAAAATGTCACGATGATTTTAAATTAGATTGAATATTATTCTTATGAGTTGCTGCTGTTCGCAGACGCTTGATTTCAAGGTGACTTAGAATATAAATTTTCCTGTTGAAAAAAGTCAAAGAATAAGATCGCAATTTCTGATGTAATATATGATAAGTTTTAAGTTTGATGAAATAATTGTGTACACTATAGTACGCTTTACATAGAAACTCCTGGAATGCAACTACCACGACAAAAAGTATAGTGGCAAATACCATTGATTCTAATAAATATTTTGGCACACCCGATAGTATGAATTTGAGTTGGAGAAAAACCACATATTCACTGAGAGTTAAACTCAGGATTGGTCTAGATTTCTTTGGAAACCGAATAACAAGTGTATTGTGGAAATGTGTTTAATAATGATTTACTTTAGAAAGATCATTAATGCATGATGACCATAGACTGCCTCAACAGCTCTATGGATAGAGCTTATATTTGATTCAGCTAATCCTAACACACAGAAAAGAAGCGTCGCATGTGTCACAAAACACGAAACTTTTCTGGAAAGACGCATACACATCAAGGGATATTAGTTTGTCCTCTTCTATCTTTTAAAGAAGCACCGTAGAAAAACTGACTTTTTAATCACTTTGGGGAGTTACGTGTATCCCTCCAATATTCGCGGCCCTGCATGACAATGAAATGTAAATTTTAAAGCGACAGCCAGAGTTGTTGGCGACAATCAAAATCTTCAAAAGAAATATGTGACGAGGTGTAAACAGGCAAAACTTTGGTTTAAAAAATGTAGAAACCGCAGCAGTAGATATGCTATAAAAACTTATCTCTTTTCGAAAGCTCACTAAGTTCTCGAATCAACTGTTCTCCTGAAATATACTGAGTTTTTGTCAAAATATCAAGTCGAAAACAGTCTTTATCACGTTCACTGTCCACAAGAAAACCTAAAACATCACCTATACGTCCTGAATTCCATATGAATTCCATATTTCAAACCTTCCCTCACACGCTTCTATTTTTGTTTTTGTGCAAGTATTTCACTATTCAAAGCAATAATTGGGTAAAATGCTGCTTCGCTGGGCGATGTATCATTGCCCGGCGAGGTGTACAAGAAATATTCCCCATAGTTTAATACTTTTTATTTTGTACGGCAGCTGCTAGAAGTTGGTTGTTGGGTCATATCCACGTACTTTAGCTAAGATATGTGATGTGACTAATAAAATCAAGACAATCACTGGTCTACGACACGTGCATCTGTTCTCTAGTGTCTGCTAAAGTATTAGATGTCTTTTCGCCAAATCATTTTGAAATCTACAAAGTTCGAAAAATTGCCGGGCAGTGTGTTCAAAAGAACTCCTAATAATTTAAAACTTTTTAATTCGTAGAATATGTGTGAGGAATCCCCAAGCGGTCTTCATCTAATGCATGACTGATAATACATGTATCCTGGCCGAATAATAGTGCTATGATAACTGGCCTGACATACGTGTATTAGCAGTGACGGGCCAAAGAGCGTCACTTGGGGTGGCAAGGGGTGACAGTAGCCAACGCAAGTGGCACTCTTCGGCCCGCCACTGTGTATTAGTTACCGTGCGACTATCAAAAGGTTTAAATGTCTTATTACGAGATAATTTTGAAAACGAGCATTTTAAAACATCGCTAGGCAATGTGTCTTCGCCCGGCGATGTCCAACCACTTCGCCCAGCGAAGACACATTGCCGGACGATTAGATAATATCAAATAACTGATACGGTAGCACTATCATAGAACATGTTGTCAGTAACACGAGAAAGAGAGTGAAGATGATTAAACAGTGTTGACGATTGTCATTGTGCAGCTGGTAAGTCCCACAAGTTGGCCAGAATAAATCCTAACGGCAGAAAAACATAATTATTTTTCAGATCTCCATCTTCTCTCAAAAAGGCAACTCAAAACTTACTTCGAAAACGTTCGTTGGTAATCACACTACTTCCAAATACACTCATCTGCCTTGTACCCACAACCATAAATCACTGAAAATAATACCAACGAACAAATTTTTGAAGTTTCTCTGTTGAATGCCATGTAGCTTTCAATTTCTGTAACCACTTGCTGCAATCATCTTTTTCTTTCATTGGCAACATCATCATTTCATCTACCAACTTCACAATATTTCTCTGTCCGTTGGTATAATCATCCCAAAGACCACCATTAATCAGTTTTGTTCGTGTCATGTACACATAACGTCCAGGAAGGTCAGAAGGCTAACACGCTTAATGATCTTGCTCAGAAGCTTAGAGCTGAAGCGATGGGTAAGTAAAAGCGTAGATTTATTGAGAAACCTTTGAAGCCGGCCACTACATCAGATGTTGACCGCAATTTTCCTTATTGTTGGATGGCTCAGAACCATCAGTGGTCATTGGTTTGCTTGCTTGCTGCTGTTTAAATCATTTAAAAGAGCAAGATCCTGCGACATCTGCGCTACACTGTTTATACATTTTCGCACGTTTCTCGGCCAAAATCTGAACAAAACCTAATTCAAAAAGTCATATTTAGAATCAGAGTTAAAATGAATTGATTGATATGACTTTTATCTTTATAAAAGAACAGTTGTACCATCGAGGACCTGCCTTAGTTGTTTCGCTTTTTTGAACTAAATAAACTGATTTTCATTCGAAAGAAACCTGTTTTTTCCATAGCTTCTGGCCAATACTGAGTATGGTGCAGCCTTTGATAAGCGTAAAAATGGCTCTTGGTCTTTTCTCAGAAATAAACTCGAGTGAGAATCGGATTGATATCTTCGACCTTTGATAGAACTTATCGAAATCTACTCCATTGCAAGTTACTCAGTATTATACGAAATTGTGAAAAAGTGATTTCCTTCTGACAAAGATGAGTTTTTACTGATCAAAAAAAGCAAAACAGCTAAGCCAGGATATTGATGGTTTGCCAAAATCAGCTAAAATATTTTGTCTTGCAGAAAGGTAAAAAACTCGTCGATCAGTTCAGAATTTGGTCCTTTGCAAATGAGATTTTTGATTTTTTTGAGGAAATTTTGAAAAAGTGGGAAAATGCGTTAGCTAGCTATCTTGTTTTTCAAATTTGAAAATTATACAGGAATGATAGATGCAACCTTTTTTGGTGAGTGTGCGGAGACTTGAATTCTTTATGGCAAGAAATGTGGCTACGGGGAATTAAAGTAAGAGAAGAAACGCTTTGTGCAAGGGAAAACCCGCTTTTCAAAACATCGATTTTTCAACTGGTCGATTTTTTGAGTCTCATTTTAACTCACACGTCAAAAATATTGAAAAACTAGTTTTATAATGGAACTTTGCCTACTTTATCGAATGAGCCGTTGCATAAAAATAGCTATTGAACCTTGACGAACTTATAGACAAAGAACGGAAAATGTCATTTTTTTATGTTTCTTCGACCTGTTCATTTTAAAAAAATTGTAATATAATTCGATCAAATCGAGTCCAAACTCGCTCAGATTTTTTTCGTAACCCCAGAAGTGAGTGTAGATTCAAAATATGTAGTAAAAAGTATCGGTAAATTTTTGTGTGTGCCAGCCTTTCTTTACCAGCTCATGGATACTCTCTTAAGTTTTCAATGAGATAAAACAAATTCAAAGTACGTTTTCTTTTCCTGATTAACATAAGGCCGTCTTCTGTGTATTTCCAGCGACAATTTCAAACTTTCCCAGAGGAACATTAAAAAACCATGATTCTCAAATCGATGCCAATTAAAAAAAAGATGTACTAATGAAGACTTTATTAGTGGCATTCTTACTAATTTTATCTGTGTGCGAATACAAAGCCTGGGAAGATTAATCCAATGTTCAGAAAATCCAAGAAACGTTCGAAATAAATGCTTCGTTTTGGGAATGATAACATATTTAAGCCTCTCCTTCATCCACAAACGAACTTCGCAGTTTTAACCCTTTCGACTTCAACTTCGACTTCGAACTTCAAACTATCAAGAGTCGCTGTAGAAGAGCGATCTACTGTTACTTTCTCTTGTATCAACAAATTTTTAATTTCACAGTTCTTAAATGCAAAAATAAAAGTAGCAAGAAGGCTGGACCGCAGCTGTATATAACTTATATTCATGTTGAGAAAGAGACAGATTACTTTTACATGCCCATTCATTCTCAATGGTGTTCAGTGTGTTAGTCTCTCCAAAATGACAATCGCCGAGTTAATAAGCCCTCGAAGCTCGCTGAAGTGCCGCTTCCTTTTCGAAATTAAAAACTTGGGATTGTGGAGGGTATGTTAATACGGCTTTTTCCCTTTGCAGCCTTAAACATAACAAACCTTAAGCAAAGAGGGAAAAGCTCGAAGTTTAAACGGGTTGAGGTGAACGTAATATACTTGACTTATTTTTATTTCAATGTTTTATTAAAGTTATTTAAAAAGAAAATTAAAAACTCCAGAATAACATAACTATTGAAACTAATAAAAAATATGAACTGCACGGATAAATTGAGCATCAGTAAACTTTTAAACGTGACCGAGTTACTTGGACTTTTTCCAAGCTCTTTTTCAGGGAAACTTAAACTCAATTCCAACTGCCAGACCCTGACCCTGACCCATCGTACCAGCTCCTACATTCCATCCGTCACCTCAATAAATTGGACCTGAAACAGCAGTTTCTTCTGATCCTATCGATCCATATCCCACACCCGATGATGGTTTCTGGCCAATGTTGAGATTTGGTAAAGGATTTTGTAGGCTGTTGAGTAAATCGGTGTTGACTTGGCCGCTGCTAGATGCATAATTACCCGAAGGTTTGAAGTTTCCAAAACTGCCATAACCTAAACCTAAAGCACAAGCAAGAAAGGAACTCAGTGCTAAAAAAATTGGAAGTATGCTTTTACACCCAAAATGATGACACAATATAGAAACAATCACAGAGAAAGCAAAATACGGAACAAGTAAGATTATTGTCAACTCGATTTCCACTGTACACTGAACTACCATTACAGTGCTAGTCTTTGCAGAACTTTGTACTCGAAAACCTCTGGAAAGCCGTTTTGGGTATGTTAGAAAACTGTTTCTGATGGTCAAACAGCTCAATAAACGGGGCCCGGCGACTCATGATTTCCAAAAATGGCCAAAACATTTTTTCGCGTTACAGGCTCGACCGACACATTTCCTGGTTCAGTTTTCGATGCTGATCCCGAATCTGCTATTAGTTTGGAGTTTTAAACGCAATTTAGCGGAAAAAAAGACGCAATTCCGAAAAAAAGAGGCCTAGTAAAGTAGCCACGACTGACCACGACTTCACTGGAAGAACTTGGGCCATTCAATATTCCCTCAAGCCCAACGAAGTCTTTTAACTGCGCAATGTGGAGTTGTAATGAACGCCAGAAAGCGCTTTGCAGCTGCAAGTGAAATTTAAGGAGGGAGTTAGCTGTTCTATATTAGGGCAATCAGCCAGGAAATATCAACAAAAGTATTTCTAATCTAACTTACGTGAGTTCCACTCCGATGTGGTTGCGTCTGTCTTAGAGCTTGAGATCTTGAGGATAATTTTAATTATAATAATTAAAATTTACTTATAATAAGGACCCTGGCGGATTTGGTGATCCCCCTTGAACCAAGAAACCAAATATGCAGTTTTGTAGAACAGCTCGCGACGCGTCGAATGGTATATAAGAAATTCCGTTTTCATCTAAGCTTACAGGATCCA
>CAJNOQ010001955.1:0-27280 GCA_905250885.1 Didymodactylos carnosus | reverse complement strand
CGGGGACCACTAATCATTAGAAACACTGAACGGAGAGAGATGAGAGAAAATTTTTAACTTTGAGAAAATGTAATAACCGGAAATATTTCCGCCGTTTTGTTTATTTGTTTATTCACGAAAAGTAAGAGAGCCATCAAAGGTCACCGACCTGTAATAAATGAATCAAGCCAAACAACACAAAAAGAGTAATAAAAAAGAACAAAATAAATAAGAGAACTAAGGTTAGAACCAGAAATACTAGAAAATAGAACAAATTTTTGAAAAAATAAAAATAAAAATAAAAAGAAGTAAGCAAAAAAAGAACAGATATAAATTCTTAACTGACAAAGGTTTCACTGGAAGAGATACTGACATAAAGCTATTTTGAAAGAGGTTAAAGAAGAAAGACAAATAACTGACTCTGGGAGATTATTCCAGTCAGCAATAGTTGAATAAAAAAAAGAACACAAGTTATTTATTTTATTTCGAATCACTCGAGAGTCATCAAAGGTCCGTGACCTGTAATATCGATGACTCAGACCAGAATAAAAAGAGATAGGGAAAAAAATAAAATAAATAAAATAAAATAAATAAATAAAATAAAATAAATAAATAAAATAAAATAAATAAATAAAATAAAATAAATAAATAAAATAAAATAAATAAATAAAATAAAATAAATAAATAAAATAAAATAAATAAATAAAACTAAAGATAATAACAGAAATAAACAAAAGAAAAGAAAAAGAGACTAGGAT
This sequence comes from Didymodactylos carnosus, assembly GCA_905250885.1. Taxonomy (NCBI): domain Eukaryota; kingdom Metazoa; phylum Rotifera; class Eurotatoria; order Philodinida; family Philodinidae; genus Didymodactylos; species Didymodactylos carnosus. The sequence goes on along the minus strand of CAJNOQ010001955.1, from coordinate 26,543 downwards.
ATGCAACGAGTATATAAAAGTAACAATAAAAGATAGACACAAATAAAATAACTCTAGAGCAACAACCAATACCGGTTAATTATGATTAGGAATACGGCTGATATTTTCCAGTAAGAGATATTGAACTAGCGCCTTTTCAAACAAGTCGTGTAGATAAATCTGGTAGCTTTAGTTTGGTGATCAAAGAGATTGCCGAACCATCAAATTTTTTAGGCGTCATACGAGCAGCTAATTTAGTGATTTGATCTAAATCTTCTTTATACCATTTACTGTCGTAAATTACACTAGCGTAGTCTAGGCTACTCAAAATACATGCTTTAAAGATAGCTAAACGGATCTTTACCAGAGACTCCCGGAATGTTCCAAACATTGCACCTAAGCATCTCCTACATCTGAGGATTACGTCTCTGACGTATAAAAAAATTTGAAGATTCGGTAATCTCTTTAATCACCAAACTACAGCTACCATATTTATCTACATGACACGGCGGAAATATTTTCGGTTATTACATTTTTTCAAAGTTAAAAATTTTCTCTCATCTCTCTCCGTTTTCGATCCTCCTTTTAAAAAACCATTAGCAGCCAAAAGATCAGAGCGTTTGAATACTAACCATCATAATAGTATGCAGGTTGAGACATCGACAGTATCGAAAGAACATATTGCTTCTTCTTTTTTCTACCGTACGGCTGTTGACTGGAATTCTCTGCCAAATACAGCTGCATCCTGTCAAACAGTTACTACTTTGAAAACGAGCATTACGCGCTCACCTATCCATATAAGTGTGTTGTTGTTGTTCTTTTGTCTGTTTACTTGCTTTTTGTTATTTGATTCTTCTTTTATAATCTCCTCTCGTGGTTCTTCTCTTTTCCGCGTGGTGGCACTGTATTTACAAGTCTTTGGTTTTTTGTGCTTCCCTTTCTTACGAGATGTTTTTTTGGGTATAAAATAAACTTTAATAAACTGCTGCACCCCCTCTCCCCTCTGCTCCACCGCTCATATACTGAATACTGGAAGCAAATCTAAGCGTTAACTGACACAGACTCTGTGTTGAGTAAAATCCCAAATTCTCGACGTTCACGTGTGCACATATATGTCAAGATAAATATATTGTTATGTATATGCAGAAACATGTCGATTTTAAAAAAACAATCAAAATTAATTCAGATTAATTATACATTTTGAATGAAGATCAAATAAAAATTACGAAACTAACTCAAATAAATTTAAAAACGAACAAAAAATCGAAATTTGATTTTAATGGAGTTTTTTTGCAAAAAAAATAATTTCGCTCACTAACAAATTAAAAAGTTTTCATATTAAATCGATGGAAACTAATTTTTAACTCCGAATTAGCTCAAATTCATTCAAAAAAGTTGACCCCAAGCCAAAATTTACAGTGGGCTGCATCGGCATCTGCCGTATTTGTTTTCTCATCGCTCATTTGAGAAAAAGTTAGCATTATGGTGATCGAAACTCCAAGAAACCGCCTTCAGCTTACTCAATCTTCTTGGATCACGTAATATCCGTAATCTCCTGAACCAACTAAACCTGTTCAACCTACGCATCCTAATCATCCTACTCAACATAGCCAACCTACTCAGACTACGTTACATATTATCATCACACACGGACATGTGGTCTGAAAGCCATCCGAACCTCCACAAAAAATTTTTCTTATAGGTTTTTGGATGTGCTATTTCTAGACATAGAAAAATGAAACTTTTTCTCGTTTATAATTATGTAACAGATTCTACGACAGAACAAAATTAAAAATCGATCTTGTTTTAAGTTGTCATTGATGAGATTGCTACTGCTGTCCGTTGCATAAATACATTAATGAAATAAATTCATGGATTATTATTTTATGTCGTGTTAACATTAATTGAGATTTATTTAATTTATATAAAATAATATTCAATTTATCGATACCGATTTGAACAACTTTTGTTATTGTATGAAATTGACTATTCCATCGAATATTTGTATATGATGATATTGTAGCTTTTAATATCTCAAGATATTTTACTTCTTTCTTTTGACTAGTCTTATCTGGTAATAAGTATTTTAATCTCCACTTTTCGTTTATATAACAACTTTACATGTTAGACATAAAGTCATATGTTTAATTTCTACTGTATAGTCCAATTCGAACGGTTATTATACACTTACAACAAGCTGCTCTAGTAATTAAAATTTATTAGAGAGAGTAATATTTCTAATCTATTATAATGTATATTTCACACAGTGATATTGAATGAACAGGTGTACACCGTCCTTGAATCGCATCGAACTCAGAACAATAAAAATAAAGAAAAACTTTAGTATTCATTTATGTTAAAACTTGACCGATCGATCAGACTCGAAATAAAAAATCTCCAGTCCGAGTCCGCCAAAAAATCTTCCAGTGCAGACTCGGATCAGCCCATGGCTGATCTGTACTATATAAAGTCTTTCACTTTTTAGAATATTAGACAAGTATACATATAAATGTTTTGTCTGAATCGCGAGCGCGACGTGTTACGTAACCCAAGACAGGAACGCGGCACGATCTGATCTGAACCGCGAACGCGATATAATCTAATGTAAATCGCGAACATGATGCGATTTGTTTTGAATCGCGACCGCAACATAATCTGAACAGCGAACGTGACGTGTCTTGGAGCACGAGCGGGACGCGGTAGAATTTTCGCTGCGTAATCCCCAATTTTTCGGGGAACTCGAAACCTTCTTTGCTGCGATATGATCGCGGCAAGAATAAAGCGCGAATGTAACTAGTAGTGTGTTCAGTATTTAAATCAGCGACGGTGCGATGAAAATGTGCTTCTAAATAGAGCACATCAGGATGTGCAATAGGACTGCGACGTAGTTGGCCAAGGGTGCAATGTCGTTTTCTTCATTTCACAGTAGAGAAAAAGTATTTTGATTGAAATGGAAAATAAAAATACTGCATAAGAACTTTTTTTACTGTTTCGTTTGGCCAAAAAAAGGTTTGGCCCATTCCTTACTGGAATCCTGGATACGTCGATGCAATAGGATCGAATATAACTTTGGCGACAAGAGATTGTTCAGCGTCCTATGAGTCAGGATGTACCGAGAAGAAGCTACCTCGGCTTAATTGACTCGGCTTAATTCTTCCGAGTATGGTTTGACACTATGATTTTTAACCAAATCAAGATTTGCCACTAATCGATACTCGATACGAGCAAATAGACCAGCAAACTTGCGCGCTAACATGTAAGCCTCTTTCAATGGTGTATTGTCTTTATGGAAATCTACACCAAAATTTGTTCAAAATTTAATTCAAAAAAAGTAGACTTCTGCTGTTGACTTTTCGATTATGACCAAGTCAGAAAAAAAAGTTTTCTTCAGTTGTTCACTGTATACTTCTTTTTCTTTCTTGTTCACCTTCAGAAAAAAATCACTCATATCAATCTGTTATGCACTCTTAGAATACGGGACAACCAGTATACGATTTATGTGTTAATACTAAAGAGAGTACCGCATAAGGTCTCCTTATCTTTCTCAAATATAGATATATCATAGATTTGTCATCATTTATTACGTATTATATCTCATCCAAAAATGCAGTAGGTCACCTGTTTTGACCTAAATTCTTCAGAATGTATATATACGCCCTGAAGAATTAAGTTAAAAGCTAAAGCTAATGTACTTATTAAACCTGATCTAAACAAAACTAAAATGCAAACTAATCCTTTTTTTCTGCGAGAAGATTGAGCCAGCGGAGTATCGGTTATCGCATGAACAAATAATCAGCAGACAAAAAAAGAAGAATGTTTACACCTACATAAGAGTAAGGGTTCGTAGTATATTGTGCACTCTAACGGTTTTTAGACAGAGTAAACCGCTAAACTCTTTTAAAAATCACTCTCATCTCACTTACCGCCGTGGTCATTTTTTGGTCCCCTGGTCATCCCGTTCCTCGGTGACCAACACATGAGTAAAAAATTGTTCTGACAAAACAACAAAACACATAAAATATCAAAAAAGTCGTTTTATGTGACACACTATAATACATCGTTGTTTCCCTTTAGCTCCAAATAGTAGCGCCAAAGAGAGATTGCCTAAGTCAATTCGCATTGATCCTGGCTCCTTGGGACTAAAAGAAACCAAGGTTAATGTATGAAGCTAGATGCCACATACTTTTCCTTGTGCTTCAAATGCTTTAGTGTGTGACCAATCAGCGGCACAGACTTTTCTTACTGGCTGTCACACACTTTATTTAGTTACACAATTTACAGTGATTGGGCTATTTTGTCGGTGATACGAATGGCGAGAACGAACCACCGAGCTACTGAGGTGATGATGTTTATTTTGTAGTTTGTCTTTAGTTAAGTGTGTGTAAATAAATATGGTTACAGTTTTAAAACTTATCACAAGTCGATCTCTTATTTTTAAGGTAAGTTCATTTCTTATCGCTGGTTCAAATAGAATTTGTTTATCAAATTTGTTTTCTGCTTTACCTTTAAGATGTCTGCCCAACGTCTTGAAACAATCGGTCGACATATTCGACTTAGTTCACAATATGTAAATACATTTTTTTCTAAAAACTATTAAATACATATAGTTTATTATCTACTCTTCTTTCAGAAACCGGCCGTTGTTGAATCATCGACTCAGCTGCGTTATACACTTGACAATGGATGTTTATCACTAGAAGAACGACAATGCTATGAAAAAAATGGATATATTGTTATTCGAAATTTGATATCAAAAGAAACTTTAGACAAATTTCGGTATAATTTATTTAATGTAGCTTAATTCTCTTGGTTGCTATTTTATTTCATTCACTGCAGACGAAGATTTCAAGATGTTTGTATGGGAAAAGTGAAAGTACCAGGAATGACTGTGATGAAGGACGTGGCCATCTCTAAATCAGAATTTGCTGATGGAGAGAAGGCAATAACAAAACTTCAAGATTTTACATTAGACGATGAATTATTTGAATATTGCTGTTTACCTGAAGTAAAGAAAGACTCATAATTTTATTTAACGAGCTTAACAGTTGTCTTGGTTTTTTTGTAGGTTGTTAAATATATCGAAGATTTTACTGGTCCAAATTGTATGGCTATGCACACCATGCTGATTAATAAACCTCCTGATCCTGGTATATGCTGATACTTACACGTCGTTGATAAATGTTGAATAAACTTTTGATATTTTAGGTACAAAAACGTCTCGCCATCCTTTACATCAAGATCTCTATTATTTTCCGTATGTAAACTTTTCATTTTCTATCTCTCAACTATTTTGGGACCGCGATTTATTTCAGGTTTCGTCCAGCTGATCGTATAGTTTGTGCTTGGACAGCAATGGAACATATTCATAGAGAAAATGGTTGTTTAGTTGTTCTACCTGGTAGTCATCAAGGTGAATTACTGGTACATGAGTATCCGAAATGGGAGGTAGATATATAAAATGTTATATTAAATTAAAATAACGTGATGAAAGACTGAACTGAAAAGAAAGCTATTTAAAATTCTGGTAACTGTTTGGCCCTTAATAACTGTCATATAGTATACTGAAACGAGGATCAGAAGCTGTTGGAAAGATTACTCATTTATTTGTATCTTTTCTCATTTCTAAATATTTTTGTTTTGTAGGGTGGAGTTAATAAAATGTACCATGGTATACAGCAATTTGATGCCAATGCTCCAAGACAACATTTAGAAATGTGGGCAGGTAAACATCGAACAAATACTGAAAAGTTTTCTCACACACGATTAGATAAGGGATAAAATATACTTATCATTTTTTTCCTTCTTAGGTGATACAGTATTTTTTCATCCATTACTCATCCATGGCAGTGGGATAAATAAAACTTCTGGTTTTAGAAAAGTATGTATTTTGTTTGTATTGTTATCTCGTTATTTGGTTAAGTAAAATCACATTATTTTCGATTTTTTAGGCTATTTCTTGCCACTATGCAGCTTCAGAATGTGATTATATTGAATGTGATGCAAAACAAGATTTAATATCCAAAGAAGTTTTGAACGTATTTAAAAGAAAGACAGGAGTCGAAGATGCTAAATTTGAGGTACATAGTACGAGCTAATTACTACTTGTTTTTCAATGCTTCTTCGAAAAACTTTTCAATGTAGAATAATGTACTGCGCTTATCGATAGAGATAAGCGTAGTGCATTATTCTACAATGAATCTTGAGTTATCTTTATTTAGATACTTAATCTCTTCAATATTTCTATTTCTGATTTAAATGTGTTGCTTTTTGTTTAGGATGTCTGGAGGCTAAAGTCGCGTCTTGTGAAAGGTGAACGAATTAATCTTTAAAACAATGAAAATTATTTTTCATAGTTCACTTGTGATAAAATAAGTAAAATATTTATGTAATATGTTGATCATCTATTTTCTTATTTACATCTGTATTTTTGATTTGATATTCTATATTTTTTCTTGTCTACATATATGTTGATATAAATCACATTCTTATTTACTTTTCTATTCAATGTAAATTCTGTACTCTACTGCTATTATACGAATATTCTCTTTCACATACTGTTCATTTTCAACATTTTTTTATAATGCAGAACCGCAATCCAACACAATGTAATATTGTGAAAATTATCTAATTTATGAGAAAAGTTTACGTTCTTTCAACAATAAAATGATTTTGCCATTTTATTTATTATAAAGACGGAAGTCTTTGTTAAAAATGTTCGGTTCTCGGTTTCCATGAAGAACCGAAACCGCGCTTTTTCAGACGATTTCTTTTGTTCGAAAACGAGACGTTTTTAGCTACAAATACTACAGTGATATTTCGAAAAGGTTAGGTTTGGTATTCGTACGATATGCTTCTGCGCAACTTCTTTTACATGAGATACAAGAACATTGTCCTAAAAATAAAAAATTCTTTCGTTTTCAGATAAAATAAATTCTATTGCATTAAATCGTTACTGCCTGAAAAATGCTTTTTCAATTTTAGCTTTTAAATGCTCTTTCAATTTAGAGCTGTTCTCAGTTCGGAACCGGGATCGCAGTTCTGTTTGTTCCGGTTCTAACTCGAGAATCTAACAGCGCTAGTCTTTATTAAAACCTTTTTTCTATGTATGTTTTTTTTTGAATTTCTGACATTTACTGAATGAGTTGATAATCTGTTATACACGTATGTGTATGAATCCAGATATTTTCAGAACTAACTTTCATCACCTAGCAACTAGTCGATAGGTAGTTTAATATATTTTTCTTATTTATTCACTATTTAAAACATGTTGATCTATGATCGACCAATTTTGAAATACTTCTTTTTTTTTAACTTTATGCTTAACAAAGCGGTAGAATAAAAAAAGTGTGATATTAACATGTTTTGTTGGCTGATTTTAGATTAGAATATCGATTAGCTAATACAAAAACTTATCAATGAAAGTCAAACGTCTTAGCGAAGTATGTGCATGTAAGTTTTTTTATAGTTATCATAGTTAGACGAAACTCTTAAGTTGAACGGTTGATTTGAATAAAAAAAATCTAAAAGTATTTCTAATTTCATTTCTTTTCTCTTTTTAGAAAAAATCAAATATTGAAAAGTTTAAACAAGAAGCTGAACAATGGGAATTATTAGATACTGATGGAAATACTGATAAATCTCTGTACGATCGACCAGCACGCTCAAACAAATCAACAGATGAACATGAAGAATCGATTGAACAACCGCTTGCTAATCTAGTATATAGACACGTTTTTTTATTTGTTTTTTAAAGTTAAAAACTGTTTCATAATTTAAGGAGAATGACAAAACAAAGCGCGTTATATTGGATTCTGATTCTGATGAAAATAAAACAAAAAAAAAAGTTAAATTATTTAATAACGACGCTAAGGAGCAGATATCACTGAGTGATCATTTTAAAGAGAAGAAGGAAGATGTGCAAAAATTATTCAAATCACAGACACGTATGTCTACGAATGATCAATATGATAAATCACCTGAAGAATTTCTTCAAAAAAACAATGACAATAACGAAAAGAACAACGGTATGCAAGCGTAGTCAATTTTTTCTGATACAATATTATGTGTCTTTTCTTTGTTTAGATGAAATAACTGTCAACGACGATGAAAAAGACTTTTCATTGGAAGATGAGAAAAAACGCGCTTTATCGATTTTAGATCGTATGACTATTAAACAACAAACTGCTGAAAAGTTAAAAAGGTAAGATTTACACAAGGCAAACGGTAACAAGATACGCACTACTATCACTTTCAAAATAGAATACAGTCGAATATTTTTTTAATAACTTTAGAACCAACAGAGCTAGTGAGTTACAGTTTTTAGTTTTATAAACTAGATACCGGGACACATATATCTATGGAAAAATAAGCTTTACTCAATAAGGTTTACCATGGTAAGCCTTTCGAAGCAAAATGTCCGATCTTAGAGTTTACATAGTAATCTTCCATCTCTGATGGTCCAGGAGCTACAGGCATTCTCCGAGAGCTGACAAGTGTGGGAATCTAATAAATACTTGAAACATAGGCAATCAACTATGCTGATCGTCGTGGGAATGTTTACTGGAGACAAAAATAAACATTCCCATGCTAATAAACCATCAGAGATGAAAGATTGGAACTTGTGGCAATGACCCGCACTAAGTTTCTTCTATATGATAGACACTTTTTGAGTATAGATTACTATGTAAACTCTAAGATCGGACATTTTGCTTCGAAAGGCTTACCATGGTAAACCTTATTGAGTAAACCTTATTCTTCCATAGATATATGTGTCTCGGTATCTAGTTTATAAAACTAAAAACTGCAACTCACTAGCTCTGTTGGTTCTAAAGTTATTAAAAAAATATCCGACTGCATTCTATTTGGAAACAGATAGTAGTTATGAAATAGTTTTTTGTTTACCAACTTCTGGATCGTTTGATAAAATGAACATTATTTTAAGTGAAAAATATCTTAATTAAAAGTTGCTATCTATATATCCTGTTATTCATTTAGAATCGCAGAATATATGAATAGTTTCAGAGATGTTCACTCTACAAAACTGTTTGATTAAAAAATTTAATTAATAAAAAAGAAACAGATTTGTAAAGAAACACGAATAGCTAAGAAGAACTGATGCAACAGTTACCATATTTTACAATGTTCATATTTTTAATAAAATTGAGTTTGAAATTTTTCTATTTCCGAAATTGTAAGTTGAACATTTCTCTGCAAATGAAACGTTTCGTAATGAATGGGTTATAAACATTTTTCCAGATAACTGATGCATACGTATCTAATGAGAACATTAATTTTAAATTGTAGTACACATTTAGGACAGAACAAGTAAAAATGGTTCGATTTGATCCAACAAAAACTGAACATCGTATCTATGAAATTGAATCAAATCTGCCAACAAAAAAAATTCAGAATGATATTGAAACAAAGTCAATATTGCGTTCACCAAAAACAACAGCAAATTCATTAAATACTATAGAAACAGAGAGTATTCGAACACATACATGCGATGCATCAAAGTTAAAATCAATGTTTAATAAATCAGTACAAAACAAAGACAATTTTCAATTTAACTTTTTAAATAATTCTCAGGTGTCATCATCATCATCACCAATGGCATCATTCGTAGATATTGAACGTATATATTAAATATATTCTAGTTTATTTCTAAGTTTGTTCTAAATCTAGTTTTTATTTATTAGAACCGCTGTCTTTTTCACGTTCGAAGAGCAAAGGAAAACATATTTTTGGAGCAGAACACATGTCCAATGACGACGAAACACACATAGAAAATGAAAATGAAAATGAAAATGATGAAAAATTGTAAGTAGTATTAGCTAGTCAAAGTTTTATACCTTACGACGGTTTATCAAAAGTTATTACTGTAAAAAGCAATAATCAATGTGAAGTAAAAGCAAATGTATTTAAGGGAGCCTTTTTTTAATCACTATTATAGGTCAACTAAGGATAATGATGGTGTAAAAAGAACATTTTTCTTTTTTGATATTGATTCACGATTAAAAGGTAATAAAATGATAGAAAAATTTGTTTAGATTTTCTTATCATGAATATTTATACTTTTTGTAGAAGGACTTGAGAGTTTTGTACGCACAGATGATTTAAACGAATTAGAAAGGAATTGGCCAACAAAACGAAAAGAAATTGCTGAAGTCAGTAAATAATCTAAATGTCGACCAATTGTTAAAAAGCAACTATACATGTTCTAGGCATTACGCACAAAACATCGTAAAGCAATGCAATGGCAAGATAAACGTCGAATTAATAAATATCGGCATAGATCATTAAAAAATCAAATGTATTTAAAAAACGAGAATACTACTTAGTTAATCTATTGTTGCGAAATGGAAATGTCTGTTGTTGTTTTTCTTTTGTAACTGTTATTTTCAGTTTTTTTCCTATGAAAGTAATGAATTCGAAAGAATTTTTGTCTACTAATAACATTAAGATGATTTCAAGAAAGTTCCTTTTATGACGATTATGATCTACTTGTATATTGTTCTACAACACATCAATATTCTAACATAAGATGTTTATTCTAGATCTTTATAAACATTTGAAAATAAATTGATCATGTTTATGCAATCTGAAGGTTCATCATCAAATTCACGTCGTTCAGCTCGTTCTCCACCGTCAAAATTAGATTTTGTTAAAAGTTTTTATTATGATCCCGCTAAATGGTAAGTGGGGTATATGCCTGATTATTATTCTACTACAAAGCATTGTTTGATTTAGGAGTTTTGTTAAAAGTGTCGGATTCTTTCTGGTGTCCATCTATGTTATCCGTGATTTAGCAGCAAATGATATGTTGCCAATGGAATAATTACTATAAGGATAATGAACAGTGTTTATTTGTTAGGCAATATTTCCTATTCATAATTTTTGTCTTGTTTTGGTAAATAAAATGTTCCTAACTTAGTCGAAAAGATTTAGTAAAGAAACGTTAAGACAAATCTCATTGAGGTTTTTTTTGTTTATTTAAATAAATTGCGTAAAAAAAAGCAAATGAATAATGTATTTGTGCTACATCACATATTTTAGACCAAAAATGCCCAGTAAAACGTTGAAATATTTTGTATGTTGCTATTTGATGATCAAGTAATTTTAGGACGACAAATCCACAACAAGCAAGTACTGCTAATAATAAGTTTATTCTTGATAGTTTATTTCCATGTTTATATTGAAGTTGAAAGGCATAATATACGGCAAGAATTATATGATAACCAAGAGCTATTTCAAATCCATAACTAGTTACAAATATCAAAAAATAAGATAAAAATGCTAGTAATATAAATAATATCGTTTTCTGAAGGCTGAAACCATCGAGAATAGTCATTGCCCAAATAGCTGCCCATGCGAATATTGGGAATGTAAACCATTGATCTAGTACAGCTGTCAAATGTGTTTGTGTAGCAATTCGTGACCATTGAACAAATCCATAAACAATAGACATCCAAGAAAAAATGTCTGAAAATAACTTCATAGTTGTCAAATTGTGTTGCAGCTGCCGTGATTTAAATAACCAATATACACCGATAAGAATATAAAATGTGTTCACAATAGAATTAGCCGGCATTGCCAAATACCATGGAAAACTAGCATGCCGTTTTTCGGCATAATGATCAAAGCCTATTTCAGTTTTGACATTCTTGAATATATTAGTGTAATATACAATGAAAATAGCAAAAAGTGTTGGAATAATAACACACACAAATGGGAAAACTGAATTCATTAACTGGTGATAAATCTAAAAAGTCTCACATACATTAAACTTGGACCATGTGCAGAAACTGACATCCTCTATAGGTGTAAATCGCGCCTTGTCGCTGCATGCTGAATATGTGTATCGTGTACGCGTAATTTCGTTCTAATGATCAGGTATATTGATGGAGTACGATCGCTCATAAAGTACATGCCCTAGTGAATGTACTTGAGGTCAAGTACCTAGAAAAGTACTTCGGTAAGTAATGTCCAAAGTTCCTGGGGTTTTTTGCAAGTAAAAAAGGTACTTATCAACTAATTTAACAAGTATAAATACTAGATAAGTACTTCATCCAGTATTTGGCAGGTAACTTGGTAAGTACTTGCGAAATATATGCAAGTATCTGAAGTTCTTCCAAGTACTTGGCACATATTAAATCTAAAAATGCCTGACTAGTGCTTAACCAAGTACTTTAGAAAATTTGCAAGTAGCTAAGTACCTGATCTCAAGTACATTCACTATGAAATGAGACTTTTCGTTCTTTCGTGCAAAAATAAAATCCATTGATTTTCCTCAGGGATGAGAAGAGAAGTTGTTGAATGCAAATAGATAGAAGTTTAAACTTTACTAGTCTTTCCTTTCCTTAGACAAGTAACGAGAAAGTAGCGTCCTTAGACAAAATCTTTAACCTTTCCAATAATCTACCCTAGTCCACTTTTCCTGGAAAAATCCTCACCTGACAGATTTCCCAAGAAGTTTAGTTGGAGTCCCTAGCAGAGGTGGGCAAGTCCAAGTCCGGACTTGAAGGTTTTTTTGATGGACTTGGACTTGACTTGGACATTTTTTTAGCTAGTCCTTTTGAGTCCAAGGAGTTAAAATCTTTTACATTCAACAACGGATTGAGTATAAACTGATACCTAATTTATTAATCTTTTTTTGTCAAACATGCATCAATGTATGGATAAAATTTATTTACCCGTCATATATAATTAGGACGTACTGTATAGTGCAGAAATATCAAGAACTTCGACTCGAACTTGCACTTGACTTGGACTTGCACATGGTCGGACTTGCCCACCTCTGGTCCCTAAGGATCCCTAAGGAAGTTCTCCAAAACGAATAAATACTGAATTCGACTCCTGTGCTCAATTTTAAGCGTAATTTACCTTGTTTTTCATCGACTTTTTACCAAATTGACGTTTATTTTATATAAGAAAAACTACCACTGTCGTTCCAAAATTCTTTCTTACATGAACCATACAGTGACGCTCGTCCAGTGGACGAATCACTCTTTGAAAAGTTAACTCACGTCAAAACGATGACTTAACGTCGATGAGTCTCAAGCGGAAGCAGATATACTTATCTAAAAAAGAAAACATTAATCTAAAGAAAAGGGATGTTCCTGTGTGAACTTTCACGTTTTATATACTTCTGTGGACGCAAAATAAAACGGTGAATATATTGTACATTCTCCCTAAGAAATCCCTAGAGAGCCACCAGTGTGAATCACCAGAGGCTTCATTATTTCTTCTCACTCCTTGGAAATCAGTGATTCATCAAGGATTTTACAGGGAATCCCCGGGAATTTTCTCCCCTGAGAATTTCCTACGGATTTCACGTTTTTTCGGGGATTCATCGGTGACTTCATCAGAGAAAGTGGACTAGGGTAGTCTCAAATTTTTTCTAATTTACAATATCCAGGGATCGATTAGTCTCTTTTTATTCACACCCAATGCTGGATAGTCTTCTGGATGACATCTCCCGACAAAAGATTCAAAGGAAATTTAGAAAATCTTCAATAAATAATTCAAAAGTAATAATGATGTTTTTACAATCAAATTCGTACGGTTCTAAGATGGATTCTCGATTCCTAGGTCAAAAATCTTGAACCAAGATCTTGATTAAGATTTCTCAAATTTCTGCTCAACTACTTCAAGATCGTACGCAGATTTTTGGACGTCTGTCAAAATCTTGAGATCATCTTGCAGTTCAAGATTTCGATAATTTTTGTTACAGAATCTCCGTTGAACAAACTTGATCAAGATATGTAACTAATTCTGAGAAACTAATTGATTAGCCATTGGTTAGTCAAGCAGAATCTTGACAGACTTTCGATATCTGCACTCAACCTTGATGAAACTTTGAGCCGTTTTTGACTTCGTAAGGTATTATTTTCAGTTATTTTTAACTTTTATCTATTATATTCTACAGCGCTAGCTTTGCAGTACTGTACACTATAATCTTGAATTAATTTCTAGTTTATGGAAAATCGACTCAAAATTTGCTGGGGAATTTCGTTTTTGATTTTGTATATACTGGAAATTCGACATGGATTTTCTAGTTTCCTGGGAATTATTTATAGAAATTCGATCAATCTTCTAGAAAGTGGAATTTCGCCCAGGAATTTGTGACTAACTACTTATTCACCTTTTTGTTTTGCAATCAGCGTAGGTATAAGAGCGTCACGTAAAGACAGTTATATTACACTTAAATCAGCCTTAACAGTTTCCACTTTAAATCGCAATTCTGCTTATGTCAGCAAGAACTTTGATTTAGACAGAGACAGTGGTGGCGCGAAGTTTCGGTAAGAAGATCCCAAAATTGGAGACGTTCATCGGAAATTTCTTAAAAGCATGAGGGAGCGGGGTCAATCCCACTACAACCTGGCCGCGCTGCCACTCGGTGCAGACTCGCCAAGAAATACCCAGTTTATAGAAAACGAAAAAAGAATTTCTAGCTTCTTGGGAATTATTTATAGAAATTCGACTTCGATTTTCTATAAACTGCAAATTCCTTGGTGAATTCCCAGCAGTTTGAAAATTATTTATGAAAATTCAAGGACGATTTTCTATAAACTGGAAAATCCTCGAGTATTTCCTGTAGGTAATCTTTGAAAATCGCTGAGCAGTTTTCATGAATAATTTCCAACCTTACAGTGTACTGACCAACAGTCCTGCTCTTAATTTACGGCTCTTACGTACTGTTAAGACAATATCGAAGCTGTTCCATCAGACGTTATGTCCATATAACGGACTTGGTAATTTTTCATTTATTTACAGTGTGCATAGTGTTTCTTATATATGCATGGGCACTGCAAAACAGAAACGATGATAGAAAGAACAACAGTATAATTTTCTTCATTAAATCTTTTCAAAATCTTGATCAAAAATTTTGAAGATGTAGAATCTTTAAAGAACTTGTGCAGATTTTCAATTTCTGCAAAACATGAAATTCGGTCTCTCGTTCTGTCGAAAACAAAACAAGAGCCTTCTTATTTCGTCGAAAAACATAGAGCGTTTATTTTTTTAATCGTATACAAAAGAAAAAATTTCTGCTATTGCTATTTTAATCTATGATTTAAAATTTTTTCAACACTTTCATAAACATGGAATGCTAATAAATTTTATTTATAACGATCTTCTTGTACAGATAATAGAGCTCCGCGTAGGGGTGAGAACCCTGGGATGGAACGCAGGTCGAGATTTTTACACTGGTGGGGATGCTGGACGGTTTTTGATTTTTATTCCGGTACGTCACTGAAGAGACTGATCACCAATAGGAAAGGAATACATAACTGTTTATTTCTTCTATCTACAGCGCTATAACTTTATTTTGCCAACAAACTCTGATTAATTTCTTAAGTTTTTGTGAGAAAATAGTATCTGAAGAAACACGCATTAGAAATAAGCAAAATACTACGAAACTTTGTACAAGTGGCCTGAATTATCCCATATGACTCTACTGTAAAAAAAGTGTTCACTGCCCAGAGTACGGAGATACTCACTTTGAAGGGGTTCCAGTCAAGCAAAAAAACGCTCCGTCGAACCGAAGACTACCCAGTATAAAAAGATGCCCACACTGAAAAAAAGGAAGCGCTCTCTAGTGGTGCTGATCTTATTTGTAGCGGTCTTGTTTTGCGGTGCTTTTGAAGAGTTTGACTGGAGAACACTGAAAAATGCTTTAAAGAAAACCACTTGCAAACCGCTTGGTCACTTGAAATGTAAACCAAACAAAGACCGCTACAAATAGGATCAGCGCCACAAGAGATCGCTTTGGAAAGTGCTTTTCTCTAGACCACTTTTTCGAACGACATTTCTCGAATTTCATTATATTTGATTTTGAACTTATAAATATGATTTTGTAATTTTGTTAATTTTTGGTTCCGTTGAACCATGGAACTATTCTTAGTACCAGTCTCAAAAGCCTGATACTATCATTAATACTAATCTATAGGCTAAGGCTACTTCTTCGAGACAAACTTCGATGACTTGTATAGCCGTTCAAGAGAAAAATTTCTAAGTTATTCGAAGAAAAGCAGCGTTATATATATACTAGTAGTAATAGCAAAATAAAACAGGTGAATGACTTGTCAACATGACTTTGAAAAGTGTCTTTTCAAAAAAATACTTCATGTCACACTGTTTTCTCTTGGATCACTTCAAAAGCATCTTTCTACCATACATTTTTAAAAATGCTCTCTTTGCAATCACTTTGAAGAGCGTTTTTTCACGAAGTGCTCTAGTTTACAGCAGATCAAAAGTGTTTTATTTTCTCTATACCTGAGCTATGTTTAGCCATGCGCTTTATAGCAAAACAGTTTCCATAAAATACACTTTTTGTAGCACTTTATTTTTTACAGTGCATATAGAGAGGTTTTACTGTAATTGCATAACGACATCTCTAACACCGCATCATCATCTATCCATGTGCTTGTTACGTAGTCAAAAAGTGATAAAAACTCTCGATATGTTCAAAGTCGTCCATTATATCTGCCCAAAATTCGTCTACGTTTTCTTTTGGCATGAAAGACAACTAACCGTTGTCGTCTAG
The DNA here is from genome assembly GCA_905250885.1 of Didymodactylos carnosus. Lineage (NCBI taxonomy): Eukaryota > Metazoa > Rotifera > Eurotatoria > Philodinida > Philodinidae > Didymodactylos > Didymodactylos carnosus. The sequence continues at coordinate 10,018 of CAJNOQ010001955.1, read as the reverse complement.
TTCATCTGGTTTAAGCTATTTTTAATTCAGAGGTGAATATACCTAACAGCTCTTCTCCTAAAGCGCCGAAGCATTACATAGTCGAAGAGTAGTTTAACGTGATGTTTCCCTGATCGAAAGTTCATCTACTATTCAAGTTTTGTATACGATTAAGGCCACTCTCTTATCTCGAAAAGTCGATTCCTAGAAGATCTTTGAGAAAACACGTTGATTTACGATTAGGAATGTTCGGTTCTCGAGTTAGAACCGAAACGAAAAGAACCGCGGTTTTGGTTCCTCATACGGACCGAAACGAAAGAAAGCGTGGTTCCGGTTCCGAACTTAGAACAGAACCACGATTCTCGATTCTCAACTTAGAACCGAAAACAATTTTTCAGGCAGTATCAATTCAACGAAATAGAATTCATTTTATATGTAAACGAAAGGATTCTTTTAATGATGTCAGGCAAATATACCTTTTTGTAGCTTTGGTAATACTGTGTTTTCATTCTGTTAAACGAAGGTCAACTCAAAAAGTCTCGGTTCCGAAAAAATAGAACCGTCTAAAAAACCGCGGTTCCCATTCCCGATCAAGAATCAAAAATAAGAGAACCGCGATTTCGGTTCCTCATGCGGAACCGAACCGCGGCTCCGGTTCTTCATGAGAACCGAGAATCGAACATCCCTATTTAGAATATCTCTTTTTCCAACTCTCAAACATAGTCAATACAAAAAAGATGGTCCAAAGTGTCCTGTACCTAATCATATCAACTTGATCTCTTCATCTATAGTGGTCTTCAGAGCGTATCAGTTTTCTTGGAAGTCTTACAATCGACCTTGAGTGTGAGAGAAGGACCTCAAAAATGGATGGAAACATAGGTTATCGACCCTTCTGAATCTTGTAGCAATGCTTGTTATCGAAAATAAATCTAGAAATCTGATGAAAAGGTTTATTCACACGTAGTAATAACTTGTGCAACAACAATAAACGTAAGAACTGTGTTCGCACATGTGGGTTTATCTAGATCCGGTCACGAACATTGACACAACTAAAGCATTAGCGACCCGCTTGTTTCACTGGGCCAAGCGTCATAGACTGAGCTTATTTTTCGCTGTGGTCCAACAACAAGTGGGTCGCTAATATTCTAGTTGCACCAATGATGACTAACACTATTTTAGCATTCACAAGAATAAAAAGTCTGATTTTGCGCCCGCATATGTGTGCAAATGTGTCGAAATATGCATCACTGGGTTGGGCTCCCGAAGAGCTTTCGAACGGTATATAATATGAACCTTCTTAAACTTGTCTAAGGTTGTCTAAAAACTTAATTTGCTTTTTTCCCAAATCGATTTTTTCCATTGTTTTTGTACTCTTCGGTATGTTTCTTTGTTCCACTTCATCGTACCACAAATTTTGGTTTTTGTTTGATGAAAAAGAAATTCACTATGTCCTTGAAGGGCTTGATTTTTGAAATAAACTTTGTTTAATATGCACAGCGAGATCACTGAAGATCCCTAAAAGGTTTTCTGAGCTTTTTTGGTATAGAAACTGTTTTAATATTCAAGAAACTTAAAAAATGACACTACCAGGATCGAGATATATGTGTTTTCTAATTATTATAGTAATTTCTGGATCTATAGAGGTAATTTAAGTTTTGGAGTCTCAGCAAAAGAACAGTTCCATTTTGCCTAGGGTTTTGCCCAAACCTCAATAAGAGTTATAGATAAAAAAGCGGCTCTGTCATGACAAAAAGTTCCTGAAAGGTTCGTCAAGGTTGGACGTAAGACGGCAAAGATAATTGCATAGTGGGAGAGGCCTTATAAAAATAAACGCTATATTTTTTCTACGAAATAAGGTCTCTTGTTTTGTTTTCGGGGGAACGAGAGAATTAACTGATTCTAATTTTGAACATAAATGTCCTCTTAAATGTTGAAATATCGTTTTTCTCTAGTATCATCAAGTGCTGTTTGCAAATTCTCATTACAAATTCTCATTGTTTAAATCCAATCTGACACCTATATTAAATGTCTTCAATATTTACTTATAGATTTTTCTAATGTACATTATCTTCAAAACTTGTACTTGTCATTTTCACACACAATATGAGCAGAAGTATACGTGTTTGTAGAGACAATAAAAAAGAAAAGAAAAGTGTGCCGCTTGTATTTCTTATTTTTAAAAATATAAAAAAGTGATTTTTCATTTTTCATTTGTTTTATTGTTGCTGCAGCACAAAAAAAATGAAAATTAAGCATTCGCTTGTCAATCAGTAATTGAATGAGGGAAAGAGAAAAATAAGTTACATTGTTATTTTTTTTTAAAGTGATACCGTTTAATAGAAGCATCACAAAAAAACAGAAGAAATTATTATTCTCAGGTAAAAATAACATCTTGATGTTTATTAGAGGGACATAAGAGTTATAGCAATAATAATAATATACCCCCCTAATGAAGACATCTATCAAAAACATTTTGTAGAATAAGAGGTATCGTATGGTCCATTCCACATAACTTGATCGAAAACGTGATTTTGTCGAACATATCGAACGGATAAACGCATGCAGCTCGCGATTGTCTCATTCTGGGCACAAAAGTGTGCTTAACAAAATGGCAGATCTCAGAGTTCTATAAGATTCTTGATTGAGGAGATATTGTGAAAATATTCAATTGAAATATTAAAAATTTCTTTTTTTTCAACACAGTCTACGTTTTGTCGATATACTTGCATAACTGAGGAACTTAGAGAGCGCTGAGATCTACAATTTTGTTAAGTACACTTTTGTACCCAAAATAAGACAATCGCGAGCTCCACACGTCTTTCCATTCGAAAGATGCGATGAGAAAATAGCGCAAAAAGTTATAGAATCATGTATATTATAGTATTATGAATCGAAATAATAATCCCTACCAGTATACTCCACCCTCAACCAATCGACGAACTTCAACGTCAAATTTAAACGCACATTTATTATATTATGATTCGCGTACTCGACAACAATCGAATAACCCTTATACTTACAGTCCCTATGTGAATATGTTCGATTCACGTACACGACGAATCTCCTCACAATCTCCTCAAATTTATGAACCAGCCATACATCAACAGTTTCCAACTTATAATGCATCATCGTTGTTCGATGCAGAAAATCCGGAATTAAATCATGATCTTTTCACATCGCCAACGTTTAGCACTCATCATTCACCTCAAGTACAGCTTCCTACAATGCATAGACGATCATACGTTCCACCAGTTTATTCTACTCCCTCGACCACAAACATTTTTAATGAAGAGCACCTGCTCGAAAATAATAATAATCGATTCAGTCTATTTGATCATGAAACATCATCATCTCACTATACATCAATACCATTCCGTGAAGTAACAAAAGACTCTATTGCATCACGTATGGATGCAGGAAATGAAATGCGACTTCGTCTATTAAATGATATTGAACGATCAATAACAGATTTAGACAAGGAATTAGAATCACTAGAAAACAATAGATCACGTTATTCAACAGTGAATTTAAGGCATACGGCTCCTCAGCCGACAAGATTTTCATCTATTATTGAACTTGATGTAAGCTTTGTATACAAATTCTATTTTAATATTGTATGACGTCTAATTCACTTCAGATTCTAGAAGATGACACCAACAGACAAACACCCATTCTCGGTAAATTCACTCATTCAGCAGTTTTATCACAGAGCAATAATAATCAAAATAAGCCTTCACTATCGCAACCAACATCAGCAAAAGACAATTTATCGTTGACTGATAGTCAATTATGGCCTCAGAAACAAAAACGTGCCTATGAAGTTATACCACGTTTTACTGGTGAATTTAAAACATCACGACAATCGTCAAGTACAAATAATAATATGCCTGTTGTAATTGAAGCAGAGCGTAGAGAAAATCAACTGGTGCCAGTAGAATCATCTTCATCTGCTAACAATCGTAATGAACGAATAATTAACGATGACAACAATGACCAACAAATTGAAAATGATCTGTCAATTTTAAAGAAAGATTCATGTGAGTATTAATGAATAGGAAAGACATCTTGGTGGATATAAAACTTTGAGACATGTAGCACTGCACTTGAAACTAAATTCTTTTATAAACAACAATGCATAACGCAATTTTGTTGTTTTTTTAGATAAAACTGATCACTCTCCAATTAAGGAAAACCTGATTTCTAATGAAGAACGTCCCAGTGGTACACAAATCTATCATTACGGTCCCGAAATTGAAGAAATTGAAATTCTTGTACATCATCCAGAAAATATCGATATTTATGAGACAAATATTGAATCATTTAATAATAATGAAGGTAATGATCTAGAATTACTTACTATTGATCAATTTTTACGTGATCGTTCGAGTTCACCAAGAAGTCGTGTGATGTTAACAGCACATATGTATGGTGGTGGAAGTGCAACGCTGGAAAATGAAACAGAAGATATACTCGATGAAATTTATGATGTAGCTAGATCACTTATAAATAGTCCATTAACAGATTTAGCTGATGTCAAAGATTTATATTTAGAAAATTTAGAAAAATTAATACTAATTGGAACAACTGAAGAACCAAAACATGAGAATCACGGAATTTCAGCACTTGTTATTGAACCGTCAAATAACGAAATTCTACTCAATACACCAGCCAAAAAAGATTTGAAAGACGATAGTTTGAGTATTTCAAGCGCAAAAACTGTAGACAAAATTCAAAATCCTTCTATCAAACTTTTACCTCCACTTGTAGTACCGGTGGATAACGTTGAACAGGTCCATGAGACAAAGCCAGTAACGCCGAGCAATACAATTCCAGTTCAACAACCCTATTTTTTCAGTGATTTTGGTAACGATGATGAAGACATCATTTCTCTTGACACAAATAATTTTATCAATAATCCGGATTTGACTGGTATGGATGGTGGTATGGGTGGACAATCCGATTATTTCTCTTCAAGTAGCAACAATGCACTTATTCTTCCACAAGGTGAAGAAGTGGAAGAAAGAAATAATTTTTCTACCATTCAACAACAATTTAAAAGAAATAATACAACATTGAACGCACATGAAGAAGAAAAAAAAGAAACGGATGAAAATATGCGTTCATCTGTTACGACAGCATTTAAAAATAATCATTATACTGCCGATGACGATGAAAACATTTTAATAGCAAACTCTAAACAAGACAGAACGTTAAAACCTCAATCAGCCACCAGTTATGTTAAATTAGAGACGATGGTCATGGAAAAAGATACACAATCTTATGCACAAAACTTACAACAGTCGATGACCGATCAAGATTTGACGTTTACACGTTCTTCTAGTAGACCGTTATCTTCAAGGTCCTGTAAAGAATCGCCTAATCAAGAAAAACAAGTTTTCAGTAGGCATACGAGTTCAAAAAGTCATCATCCGCGATCTCAGTCATCTGCCATTAAAAGTCCATTAGCACACGAGAAATCACTTCTTGATATGCGACCGTCATTGACGAGTCAAGAAAAACGTAATTCCGCAGAACTAAATTTAGTCGATTCGTTAAAGAATGAAAGTGCACAAGATATACGACTGAATTCTCCTGCGACGACGCGAACGTCTCACGTAACTAATACTAACGCGAAGGAAGCTTCACCTAGTCCACTAGACGAAAGGCAACGATCTCGAAAAAACTCATCGAATGTTCATTCATCACTGAGACAATCGGAAAAACGATTATCATCCTCAGTTCAAAACAGTGAAAGGCTAAACTCGTCAACGGCAGACAGAGCACTCAAGGGTGATGATTTAAATACGTCTTCCGTGTCTCACACAACTCCAGAACCAATAAGTAAGCATGCTTCTGCCACGTCATCTCGATTGAAATCCCGAAGTCGAGTGGATGATGATTCTCAATTTACTCGACAAAATTCTAATGTGCATGAAAATAAAAATAATTTTCAGAATGCGAGTCCACTAGAACGAAAATATTCACATAATAGTCTAATGTCAGAAAATGAGCAAAACAATAATCAGACGATTGCCAATCTTCTTAAAAATATTCCACTATCTCACGAAAACAATCCTTCAGTTGAACGAACACAGTCAACAGTAAGTAACAGCTCGTTGCCAGTGCCACGAACTATCAAAGAAGAAGAATTCGAATTGGTGAATTCAGCGAATAATTCATTAGCGCCATCCCGTAATCAATCACCGACTATTATAAACCGAAGAAAATATTCAATAATGTCAAATTCACCTGGCGATAGTGGAGATGCTGCTACATTACCAGTTAATAACACCATTTTATTGCAAACAACAACAGATGAAAATACTACCACAACAACTGTCACAATATTTGCTCAACAAAATCGAAAAAGTACTATTGAACAAACAGTTTCAATAGCTCCAAAACATATACAAAAAGAACAAATTCCTTTAGAGATCGAATCTGAAGGTAAAACCAGTCCTCTTCTATCACCAACAGCACGAAAGACAAAAAAGAAGTCTAACAAATCTCCGCATTCAACCATCAGACAAAATGATGAAAAAAACATAAGTACTCCAAGTCAACGTTATACACCGTCCAAAACAGAACACTCCCATCCTCCATCGACTTCATCTTTGAATTCCTTAGAAGATAATCTTGATGTACAGCCGGAGAGACTAGTGAAGAGTACTGGGTCAAACTCACCACTAAACAAGATACGACCATTGGAAATCCAAAGTTCACCACCATCTGAAAAATCGATATCAACAAGCAGTGATCAAGTCAGACAAGTCTCCAGCCTCATAAGAGATGATATTCTCTTAAATTCAGATATTCTGAAAAGTGTACAAAGACAAACGAAATCATCAAATGATGATGAAGACGAACAAACATCACTATCATCACCACAACTCGAAGATAATAATCAAAATTACGTTTTTTATTCAGAAAAACTTACTAAACCCAAATTACATTCACAGTCGTCCAACCAATATCATGATACGCCAATATCATCGCCTACAACAGTGAGACCTACTTTTAAATCGATACATGACAAAATTGAACATCATTTGACTCGAAGTGAACTAAATTCCGAACTGTCGTTGATGCCAAGAAAAAAATCAAAAAACTTAAATTATCGTCTAAAATCCACTGAGCTTGATGTAGAAGAAAAGACTTTTCAGGATGACGAAGTAGGTAGTGTATCAAACTTTACAAACTTTACATGAAATAATTTGTTTAAAAAAAGATGTTTACATTCAGAAAATTACAGCCAATCAAAGTGAAGACGAACGAAAACTGGTGAATCAAGAGGAAAGATCAAATAACAGGACCAAGCGGAATCGGACAGTGTCATGTTCGAGTGGAGAACATTTTGAAATCGAAAAACGGCACTTACTGACAAACTGGAGGGAAAGAGTAAAAGAAATATTAGAAAAAAAAGTATGTACAAAACTGGATAGAGACTTCAATACACAACTTCTTTTGAGGAAACAGTTTATTGGTAAATGAAACAGTATTTTTATCACACGTTCTAGAGTGATCCAAAGGACAAATACAAACATGTTCATTCAACAGTAAATTCATTTGGAAATTTTGAATATCAGCCAAGACAAATTATAATAAAGCCAGTCAAAAAGAAAAAAGTAACTGTGAACAATGTAAAAAGGAAGATTTCATATTAATGATTTTCTTTTGGGAATTTTCTAGGATCACGATGGCAACAACTCAGATACCGGAAGCTGGGATAATAATTTTCAACAACATATTGTACCTCCCAAGAAGAAATTAAAAGTATAGTCGGAATAGTAATAGTATCATTCTTTTTCACATTTATTCGTTTTAGATTAAAAAGAAGAGTATAACAAAGGTTAAACTAAAACCAAAACTAATCGTAGAAGAAAAAGAAAAACTTACAGAAGAATCTGTGCAGAAGGTATCAGAAACTACGTGTTTTGAATCTAAGTCCTTTCTTAAATTAACGAAAAATTTATGCGCTTTTAGGAAGAGTCAACACCGCAACTTTTTGGCCGACTTTGGTGTTTGCCTGATGGAACGCCCACAGTATGTATATGTCATTTCGGTTCTAATTTGAATATCTACGATCAACACCTCACCTTTCAGGTTTTCAATGAATCGCTGCAATGGAATGCGCAATCAAAACTGAAATCCTATTCATTTGAAAACATTTATTATGAACCGTATAGACGAGAATTCAAAGTAAGATTGAGAATTTGTAGTGTTTGCTTTGGCAAAACATGATTATTGAATAGATTTTTTATAGATATTTAACCGCACTCCAAGATGGAACAGTGAATCGAAATTAGCAGAAGTAACTAGAGATCATGTCAACATCACACCAAGGCAACATGATCCTCAATTATCACTAATACAACAGGAGCAGCTACAACAACAGAGGCAGCAACAACAACAAGCACAAACAGAGAAAAAGGTATTTTGTTACTCTTTCATGTTAGTCATATTAGTATATGCTTTTGTTTGGTTTTCAGATCTATGATGCTCAAAACGGATGGCATGCAGAACCAAAACTAAAACAAATATTCTATGGAAATGCATCTTACAGTTTGAGGCCATCGGATAATATTGTGAGTTAGACGAAGTGCCAGCTTATAGATTAGTTCTTCTTTTTTTTTAGATATTTGATGAGAAACCCATATGGAGAGCACAGCCCAAATTGAAAACAACAACATGGGATAATATACATTATCAACCTCAACAATCGAAAATACAAGTAAGTTTCGATTAATCATGATTCCTTACTTAATTCTTTAGACGAATATTCTAGATATATCACAAAAGTGTACATTGGGATAGTGAAGCGAAAATACGAACAAGGTCACCATCTTATCCCTCACGAACACAAATGAGACAAGTGCAAGTGAGATTTTCAAACAAAAACTTCTTAATATGTACAAATTGTCATTGACTATTGGTTATTTTAGATTTTCGATGAAAAAGCCCACTGGGATACAGAAGCAAAAGTGCAGTGTTGGAGTGAAATTGATCTGAAAAAGCAAGCACATCCAAAGAAACTTCTCTTCACGATGAGTGTACGTTGTTTATTATGTTTTTAAAAGTTTAGCTTGAATGTGTCTTTGCCATGCAATCCTTTTTCTTCAACATTTTGCATTCGGTTTAAACAAAATTCTCGGAATTCAAAGACTGATACATGAGTATGTTACGGCGAAAATTTTAGCGCAAAACAAAAAACTGTTAAAACTGTAGAACCATCGACAGCAACTGTGCTGAAAATATGTAAACAAATTTCCGCCTTTGTCGTTCATTACTGTCGAGATCTAGTAACGATCAATTCGGATCTGTTTGACGTGCAGAGAATTCAAAATCTAATTATTTATCCTCATAGGCGAGAGTTCAAGCGTGAATGTTCGATATTTCATACGTAGAAAACGTCACCTTCTCGATGAAACTCACAGGCATAGTGGGCATCCGGGCGGACATTTAGCCAAAAAGTAAAAGTGTGCTTTTTCAAGATTCAGATATTGTAAAATATACTTTGATGAACGGACTATCTAATGGTGTAAAATTTTTTATTCCAAGTATTCGATTTGACACCAAATTTTAAATGCGAAAAATACACTATCCCTCTGGCCAAAAATAACTAGACTCGGTATTTTCCATATGTTATCACTATAAATTATTCGTTTTGACAAAGTAAATAGAGATTCTGATAGCCCGTCAAATTCTCTACAACCTCCTAGAAGTACATCTTCAATTGTATTCGTCTGTTGAAAAGAAATTCAAGAGCAACAAAGACACCTTCATTATCCCATTCCCCGGTGATGCGTGTGTTGCTACATTTTCATCGATTTTTTTCAACTTATCATCAATTTATTTCAAAACTAAATTGATCATCTGGAAGGCCGTGAGAAACTCTATCACCCTCTACTGTCCCAGCCACGATTAGCTATTATTTGATCGCAAACATTTGGCAGATGATTTATATAACCACGTATAACATTTTTCCTTGGTAGTTTTTCCACACCATCTATTCTAAAATATTTTTGTACAAGCCACGAGA
>CAJNOQ010001954.1:0-27286 GCA_905250885.1 Didymodactylos carnosus | reverse complement strand
ATGCACAAAATAAAAAATCGGTAGATCATGCACAGATGTGGGTAGAAGAAAAAAAAACGAGAAATAATGATGGGGGGATACCGTTAAAGAAAATTCCTTTTGTAATTGTTGTAATTGTCAGTCCATAGTCGGAATGCCAAACTTTTTTAGTTATTAACGAGCTTATCTAGATACAATCCATTAATGGCCTATTATGCCAAAATCAAGGTACTAAGTAAAAATAAAATGCATTTTTTAAAACTCGTTGTTAGCACGAATATTGTAACAGATACATATATAATAAAGTTAGATTATAAATTATCTTGTTTATTTCAGTTTCATGCACACTATTCACATCAGATATACGTAGAATTATGTACATCAACGGAATATTAGAGAAAATGAAACAATAAACATGTTCAGAGAAAGCAATGTGCAAAAAAAGGATTGAATCTCTCTCATTGTGGAAAAGGGTCCAGTATAATTTTAACAAGTTAGAAACTCCACAATTATTTTTTTAGATGAATAATCAGCTTTTTTTCAATTAATCCTCTACATAGAAATATCCTATGTAATGGTTTAATATTGAAAAAACACATTTTGTTTTGTTTTCAACTAGTTAAACTGGACAAAGTTATTTACTCATCCCAGTTTATCTGAGATAATATGAGATTGAGTGCTTATGGTTACAACAGAGTCCTAATATATATAGTATGTCGAAAATATGAATTAGAAGGCGAGAACTAGTTATTAGATTGAGTGTATTTGTTTTTTCGTGCACGATATTTCTTCTTGCATGAGAATGTAGTAATTAAATAATGATAACATGTTAGTAGAGTCTGCCGGCGTGACATTTTTGACACCCTGTTGATTGATATGTGTTTTGTACAAGTGATATTTTTTTATTGCTTGTCCTCTGATTCTATAGGATAGGAAAATTATACTTACTGTTTCTTTAAAAATATGAAATTATGTATTAATATTCATCTGTTTATTGAAATATTTGATATATATTGTTTCTAAACAAAAATTGATCTAATTTCTTCGTAGGGTTCAACAGTTGAATCCGCCATTCGAAAAAGCAATGATCCTGAAATAAAATGGTCAGCACAAGGCATGATGCGTTTAACACCTGAAGCAATGAAGCGTTTATTTCAACCAACTGTTGATAAAATTAAAAGTTCTGTTGGAGAAGTATTGAATAGTCCAAATGTACGAGGTAATATTATAAAAATACAACAAATCTTATCTAGCAATAAAGAGTTTCATATTTCTCATTTATCTTATTTTTAATCACAGGTATACAGTATCTTTTTCTTGTGGGCGGCTTTGCAGAGTCACCAATTTTACAACATGAGATTAGAAGATCATTTTCATCTATTCTTAAAAGTATGTAAAATTTTTAATCAATATAAGAAAAAAAGATTTTGTTTTATTTTCTCTTCATCTTTTTGTTTTTTAGTAATTATACCACAAGATGTATCACTCACAATTTTAAAAGGTACGTCTATACTAGAACAAAAGTCATATTTGACAAATGAAGGTTTCATCTTTATGGAAAAAAAAATTTCATATTCATGAGGATTAATCATGATATTTTCTAATGTAAAAATATAATTTAATCACTTAAAAAATGGATAAGAAATACTAAAATTCTATATCATTTGTATTAGAACTACTCTTGTGTCTTTGATTAATAGTGCATACAATTTTGTATTATAGGAGCAGTATTATTTGGTTTGGATCCGACTATTGTCAACGTCCGTCGTTCTCGTTTAACATATGGTGTATCTGTTTTAAATCGATTTATTGATGGTTTTCATCCATCTGAAAAGAAAATAGTTAAAGATGATATTGAATGGTGTGCCGATATATTTGATAAATTTGTACTTGTTGATCAATCAATCGGTTTGGGTGATACAGTAGTTCGAAAATATACGCCGGCACGATATAATCAAGCTCAATGTATAATTAGTTTTTATTGTTCAGAAAGTGATAAACCTACATATGTTACGGATCCGGGTGTAAGAAAAATTGGAACACTTGTTTTAGATATGTTGTTATATGATGATAAATTAAGTGGAGGTAATATAACTACTCAACGTCGACGAGAAGTTCAAACACGAATGGTATTTGGTGATACGGAAATAAAAGTGAGCGCATTAGATATCACAACTGGAAAATGTGTTCGTGCAACAATCGATTTTTTGAACAAATAGATTGATTTATCATAGAAATATGTTTTCTTTTAATTTAATTCTTTCAGGATTAAACGTATACAATTTATTATTTTTTTGCTTGACAAAAAAAAAAATAGAGTAGTGAGAGAATAATCTTCTTCGCTATTTTATTTGTATAACAGTTGAATATAAAATCAGTAATTTATTCAGTAACTGAGAAAATAATCAATGCACATTATTGTTTTGTATTTTGAACAAGAATATAGTTTCTCTGATCTGATGTGTTGTATATTTCGTTGCTTTTTTATTGTTATAAATGAAATAAGAAATATACATAGGCTGAACAAGAAATATTGTTCAGCATTTTCGTCCATATTTTTTTTTTTCAACAAAGGCTAATATGTTGTTGTTATTTTTGTTGTTTTTTGGGCTTTAATTTATCTATGTAGAGTATTAAGTCTCTCTCTTTTTAAAAAAAAATTTATGCATTTTTTGGATTTTTTTTTTTTTTTTGTAGAAAAGTATCTCTATCTAATCTCTTTCTTTTGTATTTTTATGTTTTCTTGTTTTTTTCTATTCACATACTTTTCTCACAAGTATGGCAGATATCTCTATGAAACAATGGAAAAAAGATAATAATATAGAATAATAATTTTTTGAAAAAAATATATTACATATTGTTAAGTAATATTCTAATAGAGATAAAAAAATAATTCAAAAACTAGAAGAATATATAAGATTTGTAGTATGTTTTAAAATTGATTCAATTATAATTAATTATTTTACTCATCTCACATACGAAGTATTGTAGATGTTTTGTACAATTGTACTATATTTGTGTACAATCATTGTTTTCTCTTGTTATTTGCTTCATCGAAAATCAATAGTTAAACGTTTAGAACATGATACAGATCATGAAACATTTCTATGATATTCATGAATTAAACTAACTTAGGCATAAAAGAACAGATGTTAATAATTCTTAGTTTATTGCTTCATCATCGTCATCATCATCATCATCATTATTATATTATACATGCGCAACGTTATTCTATGTGTTAATATCTCATAATTGTGTATAAGTATGTCATTGATAATCACTGCTAGAAGCAAACATTTTGTTTAGATTGGATGATTAGTTCTATGTCATATTTCATATAGTCTTGTCAATATTCAAATAGAATCGTTGAAGAATAAACAAATTAAAAGTTATATTTTTATTTATTCAAAAAATGTTGATTTTTTAATCCAAACAGAGTTACCAATTTTTTTTCTTTGTATCAGAATATAGCGCTAAATGTCAGCTATAAAGGATATCAATTTCACAATAATTGATTTGTGATTAAAAAAATTGCAGAGATTTTTCTAACGATAGTCATTTGTCATAATGGAAAAAATAGTAATAACTCGATTATATAGCATTCTTCTGACTTAAAGTATTCATGAAATTGCTTGAATAATTTATAAGTCTTAGTGACTAAGTTTCAAGGTTAAGCATCTTATAAATTAGGATTTGAATCACATGTAGATAAATAATAATGAAACATCAGGTTTATATAAGTTTTGTTGTGCTTTATAATAAACTACATAAACCATAAACATAAACTAGAAATAATCTGAAATAACTTAACTTCGTCGCTATCTGATTTAACAGATTAATCAATAGTTAAGCTTTCCAACACTCATTGGTCTTTTTGTAAAAATCAACAAAATCTAATAGATGTATGGGACAAATATTTTTTCGAGTACATCGCACTTTTAGACTTTGTACGCCCCATGTAAAAGATTCGAATTCACTTTCGGTCCTAGAAAATGCAATTTTAATCGCTTTAGGAAGATATATAATAGCTCCCGTTGCTATATTTTGTTGTAATCAAAAAGAACAAAAATCAACAAGTACTGGTAGAAACAGCATCTTCCTGTCCTACTTCCATATTCAATTTTCTGAAAGAAACCGAAAGCGTAAATCATCGAAAAGAACGAAAATCCTTAATGCTTGCCACTACAGCAATGATATGAGTGACTTTAACTTCTTAGTGAAAGTTTATCATTCTTTCTAATAGCTGAGAGAGCGAGCAAAGAAGTTCACGTATCCATGTATTCGATTTTCTTGATTGCAAAACACAAATATCATGGTCGCACAAGCGTCGATTAATGGATTTTACTATCAGCGCCCGAATGTTTTTTGAACATTAGATCACTACAAAGGTAGTTCGATGTTTTATCATCAAACTGCACTCAGCTTACAAAAGACTCCAAAAGTTTTTTGTTTTGTTGGTTCTTACTAGTTTTGATGGTCACAGACTGTTCGTAAACTGAATACAGTTTTTTTTTTTGATGGAAAATGAGTCGTGACATGTCTTGTTTTGTGCAGAAATGTTCTCCTCTTGTCTAAGTTGTTTGTGAAAACGTTCTCATCGAAACTAAAGACTTCACTTTCTTAGATTTTAGAAACTTAGTGTTCCGCGATTCCAATAGAATTTTCACAATTCACCATTCTGATTGGAAACTGTTTCAGCTGCTCAAATCACTTTTTGATCCATGTCGTCGATTTTGATTGAAAACCAACGGTTAACCGCAGTTATTGAAATAACCGTCGATCCAGCAGACGAACCAACGGTTATTTCTATAGCCGTCAACAGTGTGAAAAACTGTCAGTTATCGGTTAATCGTCTTTTTTTATCTGACTTTTTTCGCAATAGTGAGTAGTATATAACAACGAAAGAAATATAAAAAATTTGTAAGTTTTTCCATAGATGTCTATAATGATACATTGAATTCAATGAACTTGACTAGTGTTATAGTCTCAGTCACGTAAAGAGCGACTGATGGATGACCAGATGACTGAGCAACTTCATTAGATGTATTGATAGTACTCCAGCTAACGAAAAAAAGTCTTTATCGGAAAAAATAGAATTATAAGAAAAAAAACTCTGGTATAAGTCACATTTGATCAACCTTTGTATTCGTTGCTAGATAAATAATAGCCACAGCTTTTAACAGAATTTCTTGCCGGTTAGCCATAGCTAGCTAACTTCATAATTAATCGAACGATTAACTGACGATTTTTTTACCGGTTCATATCACATGGGGAATCTCTTTTAGCTATCGTCGTCGAGGACACCAAACCTAGAATAAAGAATATTGTCAAACAATCTAGTAATTCATTGTATTTTTTTCATACCAGTCCAGTTCTTATTGTTCGTTTTTTTGTTATGGCTGGCGAAAATTGTGTCCTCTGTCACATACATCAGCGATTTTCTTTTGGTCACACGTTTCGAATAAAAATATATTGTAGAAATAGACAATCTGTTTGTACATTCACTCATCAGATCTTATCGACAACACACATCCTCATTAAAATGAAATTTTCATACATATATCTAATCTGGTCAACTTTATTGTTGACTTTGAATCTAAGTTTAATATCAACTGATTCATTTCCCGTTATTGGACTAAGTGTTCTTCAACCAGCACCCGGCGGCTCACTAGTCTATGGTCAAATCCAACTAACACAACAATATTTTGGTATGGACTTTATGAAACATGAAAGATTTTTTCCACCATTCTTCTTTACTTCAAAGGTTCACCGTTAGTTATCGAAGGTATTCTATATAATTTAAAACCATCCACAAGTCATGGTCTTCATGTTCATGAAACCGGAGATTTGTCACAAGCATGTTTGTCACTTGGCGGACATTTTAATCCTCATGGAAAATTACATGGTAGTGAGAAGAGTTCTGAACGCCATTTGGGAGATCTTGGAAACGTTCTTACAGATGAGTTTGGTATTGCTAATATATATCTCGTTATTCAAGATGGTTCTTTATTCGGTGCACAGGGATGGATTGGTAAGATGCTATTGAGAATAGAAATTATTTGCTTAATATTGTCAATACAGACAGAACAATAGAAAATCAATTGCTTGTAGTAGAAAATGAAAAGTTAAAGTAGAAGATTAAAGTCAAGAGAATAAAAAAGCGTTCTGATTTGAACTTTGATCTATTGCATTGTTGCATTTTAGGTCGATCTATAGCTGTTAGTGAATTTCAAGACGATTTAGGAGAGAATATTGACGAAGGAAGCCAGAGAAGCGGGTAAATATCGAATTATTTTCCACAATGTCTATTGAATAACTTTACAATAAAACTTATGATATTTTTTACTTTCAGGAACTCTGGTGGATCGTTGGCCTGTGGTGTTATTGGTATTAAATATCCTGTAGGTAGTTTACCAAATGAAAACAAAATGTACGATTATATTCGTCAATAATCTTCAATTTTGAAACATTGATTAATACCAAATGAACATCCCTTTTCTAATCTCTAACTAAATTTTATATATTTACAGTTGATTCTTTTACGCGTCTTACTAATTTTTTGTGTCTACATAGTTAATTTTACAATTATAAATAATAAAATAAAATATCATGTAAAATCGGAATGAAACGAGGTCTGCAAATACACAAGAAATTCTTGTCATTTGAGCTGAAAATCCTTGTTTTGTAATTCAATTGTGTAAAAGGCAATATTTTTCGAACTATTGGCTCAACTGAATGTGTCGATAATTGAACAAGAAAAATTGTACTGATATATGATTATACAACCTTATTCAAATATTTTATATACTTTGGTGAAAAATTACAAAAATACTGCTGGTTGAACTCAAATATCATTTCATGTTTTTTCCAGCTTCCAATAGTTTTGTTTGAGTTTGCTTTCGTCCTATGAAGATGTTCTCATACGATTAATTAAGTCAAAGATCGAAAACGAGTGTGACTGTCGTTTAGTTATGAGGATATGTTGTTTTGAAGTCACTTTTCGATATATGTTTTAAACATTCTTGAATGTTGTTAAATTAGATTGATATTGTCCATATTTCATTGATGTACTACAGTAGATTATCAAGAAAAATTTTTCAAAATTTTCATGACCAATAGCCGACGTGAATCGTTAATGAATCCTTCGGTAGTCTATGTACAGAATAGTTAGTTTAACAACAGATCGATGGAGATACGTGATTCATAGTGTATAAAATAAGAACTGAATATAAAAATGTTTTATTCATCAACACTGTGGAATAGATTTTATATTTTAGTAGGTGTCCAAATGCCTCAAGTGGGTCAAATTTAATAAATTCTGACCGTTTGTCGTAAACTGAAATAAAAAAATCGGATTCTAAATTAAATTTTAGTTCTAAAAATGGTAAGATTAACGTAAGACAGAACTGAACTTAGTATATGACACTACGTCTTTATTATTTATTCGCAGAATTTAAAATATAGAAGGAAAAAACTTTGAAAAAAGATCGTTTACATCAGCCAGTCTGAGCATTGTCCTGTTTTATCTCATTAATGACGATGAACATTGAATTTAGATGAAAGATGAATGATGAATAGACTTAAGCACCACAAACTGAACAACTTCTGGATTATATTAAATACACCGAGAATTTTATGAGAATAATAAAATTGCATAGTTTGAATTATTCATAATTATTCCATTAAAACGCTTACAATTATTCTCGTTTAATGTATAATGTCGACGAATATAGACTTTAGATAATAAGCACAATTGATGATGATAATGATGATGATGAATGAGAATATCCTTATTCAATATTTTGTACGATGATTATGGAATGTATATTTCAATTTATTCTGGTATTGTTTTCAATTCTCGCCGTCGCTTTTCTTCTTCTAGAAATAGACATATAAAGTTATAAATTAATATTAAGAAGTATTTTGAGTCATTTTTATCAAGAAAAAAAACTATCTCAACAAAATTCCTTATAAAAACTAATAATATGAAGTCCAATTTTATTTTGAAAATTTTACTGTGCCAACAAACCTGCATTCGCTTGCCACCGTTCTTTATTTAAACGTAAATTGTCTTCCCATGGTCTCCGCAATGGTAGACGACCAAGTTGATATGTTGTTGTTGGTGGTTCTTTCCCTTGTCTAAAAATATGATACACACACAATTATTTATATCAAATAACGCTGAATTAGAATATAGATACAGAAATTATTTCTCACCCATTGGCATTCTCTCGAGCATGTCTTGATTCATTTGAGGAACCAGCTGATGATGGAGGTGACGGTGATGGAAGAGGTGAAGGGGTTTTCGTCGGCATGGGAGATGTCGATGAAGAACCGGTATCCGAAGATTTTAATATTTTTTCAAGCATATCGCCCATAACAGAAAATGATGGTTCAACAATATATTGAATAAAACCTAGAGGAGAAGAATGATTATTATTTCTGAATAAAATAAGATACAAATATTTATCTCATACCTATTTGAGATTCAGCTACGAGTGTATTCTCACGATCACATAATGGTGAACACGGTAGACCAAGTTCTTTTTCTTTTTCTCCCTATTATGAAAAAATAGATTCAGACTAGATTCTATTCCTCAAAACAAGTTTTTCACATAAAAAAAAAAGAAGTAAATCTAATTTAATCTAACATTATTAAATTTTGAATAGTTTCACTGTTTTCTTCATTATTTTTCTAATAGATACCAATATCACATTCGAAATAAAAGTATACTCGGCTATTCTCTGAATAATTTGGGAGCCAAAAGAGACAATAGGTTGGCTTTTAAAACCTTAGACATTGACGCATGTTTCTACTGAAAAATTTATAATAGAAATAGTTAGATAGTCGAAAGTATCATCTTCAAAATGAAAAGAAGAATTAAAAAGAAGAAATTCAAACAAGAAACAGTAAATTTATTCATAGCGTTGGTATCTATTGACTTTTCGAAACTCAAAGACAACTGGGAGATGGATAATCGGCCTGACTTTTTACATCTCACTTCTGTAATGATATCCTAAGATATTCAGCTCATTTGGAGCGCTTTTGATAAAAAAAAAAGAAATTCTTGAATATTCACTAAAGCTAGTCTAACACTTTGTATTGAAAAATCAGATTTTTAATAGATTTCGCTGAAACCTTTCAATATTCTACTTTATAAAAAGATTCTTTTAAATTTAATTTTCATGAAAAAAAACAATGCGTCATTGTTACAAGTATCAAGATCTGAAATTTTTGTCTCTTTCTACTCTTAAATTCTTCGAAAAATATCCGTATACAGTTTATTTTCAATATCAATAATTAGTCAATATTCTCTACCTGTTTGAAATATTCTTCTAACAGATTTTCTGTCCAACCATGATGAATATGCCATGGTTTTCCAGGATGACTTATATCTGCACAATGCAATACCAAGGCGAGTGCTTTTCCTTTTTCAATACTAGAACAATTAGAAAATATTTTATTCATTTCATAAAATAATATTAATATAAATGATATTTATTACTTTTCTGGCATGCTTAATAAACTTTTCATGTTTTTTAATTGTGTAAAATGAAAACTCATATCAGTCGCTAATACCATATCAATAACAAGTTGACGAAATTGTCTAAAATGTAGAGAAAAAAAGATAAGTTAAATAAACTTAGATTAATTATTTTTTAAATATTTTTATTTTACCGATATTCGTCATTGGTAAACTCTGACACTATATTATAATCATCAATTCTCATTAAACGAAATGCTGCACTAACATGATAATTTTCTAATACGGCTCGATCATTATAGATTAATGCAACATCAGATCTTTAAGACAAAAAATTCATAACCTATTCATTATCTATTCATAATAATTAGAGATAAAAATATATCGTTACTTTGACTGTATATGAAAACTATTTGTTGTTCCTGTATGTTCAAAATCGTGTATAATTGCTGCTATAAACATGGCAAAGAGTTCACTATCAGTTAACCAATTCTAAAATAGTTTTAATATAATATAGAACATGTATATCTATAATCAATTTTAATAATTGATAATAAAATATTAACTAGAAATTAATAAAAATTCAAACCTCTACCATTAACCCACTGGAATACACTATCTGATAAGTTGTTTGTAATACATCGGCAGCATGAATTAAATTATGATAAGGATTATGATATTTACTATATCCTAATTCCATTTGTTCTAAAAAGTTTTGTAATGCAGTCAACGACACCTGGAAAAAAGGAAAAAAAATAAAAAAAATTTTGAATTGTTTTTTTTTGTTAATAAATGATGTATAAAAAACGAAAATTGATAGTTCTCATTTTTCAAATTGAAACATTCTTTTTTAATTATTATAACACATACATGAAGTTTATTCGGTAAATTATAACGTTGCATCAATTCAAAGCCCACATATCTTAAACTTTGCCCATTTGTAAATTCATTAATAGCAAACACATCAAAATTCCATTCATTAATTGTCTGAAATAGGGAGAAGGAAAAAAAAATATAACAATTTTATGTTTCATAAAAAATAAATGTTTTATATTTATCATTGAAGCAACAATGAGAAATAAAAGCGTAAAGAAGCGTGAAACATTTAGAATACTTTTAATATATAAGCATTGTGTCAAATATATTCTACATCTAAATTCAAATTCTTTTCATTTTATGTTGAGTATAAAAAAAAAAATTTTTAAAAATTTTTTTTTAAATTTATCTAGATGATGAATCTATTTAAATATGTCAAAAAAATATATATTATCTATTTTGGTCAAACATCAGCCTAATATGAATAAATTATGACGATGAAAGAAAAACAGAAAGATCGCGTACAATTAAAGCTAACAAAAAAACACAATAATAAATGATCTAATACTCAATGCAGACTGTGATATCTGACAATAATAAAAAAAGAGACTAACTAAATTAGAATGAAAATAGAATAAACTAATTAATCATTCTCTGATACGAATGTCTTTTACATGTTTAGGAAAAAGGATAAATTACAAATAGTTTTTGGTTATTTTGTTAAAGAATGTTTAGGTTAATATTTTTTTTTTTGTTTTTTTTTCAAAGGAATCCATGCAGTGACATTCAGTTATCTATCAACTTACTTTGAATGACTGTATTATATCGACTTTAGCATTTGTATTTAATAATGCCAGAGATGCGCGACGAAATAGCCTGTGGCAAATAAGCAAAAGCAAGAATAAGCGCACACAAATATGAAGAGTAATATGTATAAATAATGAGAATTTGTTCAAAGTTTTTATAAAGTTAAAATTCATTCCTATTTTCATATATTTGATTTATGAAAATATTCTCTTGTTTGATTTTGTTTGTCGACATTTTAACAACTATCACTAAAGGGTTAATAAAACTATCAATTGTTCGATTCTAGTGGCAGATAAACAGAAATTGTCGTATAAATCAAATCATCATTTATAGAGAAAATTTTGAACATCTTCTTTGAATCAATTGTTTAATCAGATGTACTTCGTCACATGATGAAATGATAACAATTATAGATTTAGCAAGTATTGTGCAAACATAAAAAAAATATTAGTTAACTAATACAATGGTGTTAAAGCAACATTTCATCGGTTTTTTTTTTTCAAACAAGAATTAAACATTTAATAAATTAAATATATAGCTACAATATAATTATGACGTTTTTTTTTTGTCCCAAAGAACAGAAAGATACCTTAAATTTTATATCAATAGATAGACGCCTCAAATACCTAAAAACATGGAGTACTCAATCTATTATTTTGAATATATTGTTGTTGGTAGAAAACATGCATTGGTCAACATGCAGTATGAAAATATTTTTTTTTTTTTTTTTTTTTTTGTTTTATTAATGCAGGTGTTCAAAAAAAGTAATTGATGAAGATAAAATGAAATATAATTATCGTGCATTATTAGTTTTTCACACCATCTGCATTATTAGTTTTTCAAATACCAAAAGAAGGGATCATTAATTTGTTCTTCTTACTTCTTTGTCTCATACCTTAATTTTAACATGTAGTGACCAGTGTTTTATAATCCTTTTAGAGAGAGAAAATAGAGAGAGAGAAAAAGAGAAAGAGAGAGAGATAGAGACAGAGAGAGAGAGAGCATATAAACAAATTAACACATTGAGATTAAAAATAATATGTATATATATGATTTAATTGAAACAACACGACGTGGATCTCTCAATATAATATGCGTTTTCATACCTGTAACAACTGCAAAACAAGAAAAAAGATGTTTTTTTTCTTTTTTGAAATTATTATTAAGAGCTCAATATTATTTCCCGCCCCCCTCTTTTTTTTTAAGGAAAATAGATAATCTCTATATGTGCTAAGGTTTTAGAATATTTGAATTAGATACTAACTTATCAACCATAATTCCAGCTCGGATAGCTTGTGCAACACTTTTAAATTTTGGTTTTTCTTCTGGACGTCGTTTCATTGTGGACATTGAACGTGTAAATGTCATCGCTAACCAGTCGCGTACTTCATTTGGTACACTGTCTGGTTCCATTTCCGATAACACATCGTCTTCTTCCATAAGACGTCTAAAATACAAAAAAAGACAGTGTTATAAAAAATTTTTGGTATAATGTTTATTATATTAAGATATAAGTCATTGTTGTTCACAACGATGGTGGCTCTATCCTTCATATTATTTTCTTCAAATCTAGATCTATCCTACATAGTTTTTTGTATACGAGTAAAATTTAAAAGCTTAATATTTGCTACCATTCATGGTTTCATTTTGCATACCTTAAATGAACTAACTATTCTTGTATATGGAACCCAAATAACTGCATTTAGTTAAGAAAACCGTGAAATAATGTACTACATACAAAGTACACCTCTTTTTTTTTTTTAAAATTAAAAGGATCTTCTTTTTTTTTCCGTAGCTTCACGCTCCACAAATTTGTTTTGTATCCAAAGTGATAGTATTAAATTTTTGTAAAACATAATACAAACGTTTGTTTTCTTAATATAAAAATCCAATTTTTACCTTCGAGCAAAATTTTTTAATAGAAACGACGAGAGAAAAGTGTGGCCGTTTTCCGTACAATATACAAAGGCTTTATACAAAAAAAAAAATTAAATAAAGAAAGCTTTTTATCGCTCTAATGTAAGATGTTGAAGAGAAAATCTACTCTACTGTTTGAAGTGTCTTAAAGCTACTTAAACCGCAAAAGGAAATGTCGTATATGGATGACCTTAAAGATCCGAATATTGTGAGAAATTATGGAAAGTAAGCGAATAGAGAAAAAAACGTCTTTCAACTAAAAGAAATTTACTACGAATAATTGTTTTATTTTGATCATCAAACTATGCACGATAAACAGTGACTATTTTTGTATTTTTAGCCTGTATTAGTATTTTAAAACAAACGTGCTTAATTTTTTGCTCAAGGCTGATTAAATCTTCATTTTTTTTTATATTTAATTCTAACCGAAAGAGGACAAAATAATACTGTCTGATTTTCACCGGATATCCTTTTATTAAATTGTCTTGATTATAAATATCATACATCCTTTCAAACGACCTTTCCACGCTTGAACAATATAATAATTATCATACCAATTTTACTGAGAAATATCATAGTTTTTATTGCTAAGGAAAACTATTTATTTAATTAGAGTATAGAATCTTAATCTCCTTCTTCAGCATCGTACCAAGACAACATTGAAATGATGCATAAAAATCTTACTTGGTCTCATCCAAATGAGCATTTTCCATAACGCGTGCCACATAGTCCAAATTTCGTATAAGATCTTCTTTTCGAATAAATACATTGTGTTGAAGAGCTGCTATTATCGTTCGTATTCTTAAAAATAAGAAAAAATAAAACATTTAAATCGTGACTACCTTTTAAAATAAAAAAGTAATTTTCATTCACAAACATATGAATCAACTGTTTTCGGACAATAATGAAAGCTTAACATATTCATACTTCGCGACCACATTAAAGTCTCCAATATTAAAATGAATACTAACATTCATTATGTTGAAAGAGACAAAGAGACAGACAATTTTAAGTCTACTAGATTTTACTCGATCTGTAGATTAGCGAAGAAACTGCACTATTCACTTCTTCAAATTTAATAATGACTATACCTTTCTCCTCCACATTGGAGAGCATCAAAGGATTCAGGTGGTGGTAAATTATCGGTTCGTGTTAATCCGGATACATCGTGCTCGATGACACTGTCATGACTGGCTTTTGATTTAATCGTCAATGGTGGTGTAAAATTTTCTAAAAATGACAGTAATAGATTGAATAGTGGATACAACAGTACGATTGCATCATTTAATAATAACAATATGATTTCCCTACTCGATTGAAGTTGTAATGACAGAACCCTTCAAAGATATAATAGACATCTTCAATCAACAAAAGGAACATATCAATAGGCTTTTAAATCAGTTTTTGTTAACTTTTATTAGAAATATCGTACAATAAAAACTTGTCAGCCTTTGTACCAGTAACTAGGATATATCAAAACATTCTAAATCTATAAACTTGAGATAATTTCGATCACCCGTTAACATGATGCTGGAAAATTCATCAAATTAATTACCTTTAATGAATTTTAGAAGATTTTTATATCAATCGATAGCTGAGATTTAAGTCTATCTTCCAGTGCAATAGCAGTTTTTTCAGTTCTGAAATAGCTTTATGGTATCAAAAATACTAAAAGCATTTCAAGCATTAATCGGAATTATCCCAAGTTACTCTACATATAATTAAACGAATATGACGACAGCTTAAATATCATAGCTTGATTCTAAAATTTTATCTGATGTCAACAGTCTAAACAACTTCCATCAAAATTTTTGTCTTTTTTAATAGATCAAAGAAAACGGATCGGCGTTCTATCCATGCAAAAGTTCACATGTTTCTATTGTCCAGTACTTTTTAGTACAATAGTAATGTAATTTACGACTAAGGAAATGTATTCATTTTAACTAAATTAGTCAATGTTTATTTGAAAAGGAACATTTCATCTATCCTCCTTCTTAGATGAAGAAGATGCCGATGAACATTATGTATATTACAATAATCAATGAGGTTAGGTTACTCTAAACCCTCAGTATGGTCAAATTGTCAATAATTAAAGAATGAAAATTACATACATACGAGTTATACTGTGTTTTGTCTTTTTATCCATTTACAGTTTCTGCACTGGAATATTTATTTACTTCTAAGACTGTTAATGTTATCATAAAACAAGCGGACTACTTTTCTCTCATCCATTAGTCCATAGTTATACATGCTGTTTGTCACTGACAAAACGTTAAAATATACGGTAATTATATGTATATATTGAGTCTTTTTTGTTGTTTTCATTTTTTTTTTATTATTATCAATGACTTCTTTTCCTTTCTTTTGTTTACAATCATCACTTATTCCGTTTTCTGTGTGAAATACCACTAGTTTTTTTCTACTTAGTTTAAATACAAACGACTGGGGTACACAACTCGCTGAAAAGCACACTATATTGATTTAGAGATATGTAGAGTATGAGTTTTCTGAGCTTTAACCGCGCTCTACCGTGTAAAAATTTTCACGATCGTGAAAAAATATTTTTTGGGCTAAAAATGGATAGTTAGAATTTTTTTTCAGCTCTAGTTTTATGCTGTAAACAATTTTTGGAACACTTACACTATTCTTCTCTGTAGAGTAGAGCGTACAGGGTCCTGCACATCTCTACACTGATTAAGTGATTAGGAACGAATTTGTATCTGTTTTTAGAATGATCGGTTATAGCATCTCGAAATGAACTTTACACACAGTTTTCACTATTCGATTTAGTGTCTAATGTTCATATATAAATGACTATCAATACCAATATGGATGGTTTTATCTCTCTATCTTTTAAAGTCCGTATTTCTCCTACGACATAGTCATGATGTGGAATACACATTTATTTATTTTATCATACTACCCGTCAACGTCAACTTTTTCTGTCTTGACATACTGTAGTATTGTATTATTAACATTGTAAAATGTGTATCGTCGTAGTAATGAGCAGAAAAAAATGGAAAGAAATTTTTTGACATATATAAAGAGAATTTATCGTCATCAGCGAACTAATTTATTCAATAATATTGACAGAAATGATGTGCAATTTTTCAAGTTATTTTAATGTAATAGGCGAATCCGAAAAAGAAAGAACTCGTGAGCATTATACACCAAATAATGATAAATAAAAGAGGATGAGTCTTGAATGATTATAAAAATTTCTACAAATCCTGGATATCTCGTGAAAATAGAACCCCAAGTATATTCAACATGAGGACTTAACTCAGTATGTGCATGAAATTATCGATAGATCTTCATTTGTGACTAGTGTTTAATAAATATGTTTAATTCAAAAATATCACAAAACGATCTAAAATAGATGCTACAGCATTTTATTCAAATCATAGCATGAATAACCTAGTACAGAAAATATACGTAGGTCACACGAAAAATGTCTGAATTTACGCTAATCTTTCATTCATCTTTCATTAATAAACGAATGACTAAAAGTGTTCTGTTTAACATCCAATTTATTAGTCAAAATTATCTTACTAAAATACTTCATAGTAAAACAACAGATCTGATAAAAAAAGAAGTAACAGAATATTTCATCTTATCCATAGCTAATGTTTACTGGTTAGTGCTGTATAGTCAAAACATAAAATGAACAGATCGAAGTCGACGTTTCTTTTTCTGTTTTATTCTTCTTCAGACGAGTATCATTTCAACAACTTAACAGTAAACATGTGTTTGTGCACATCATTTTACATACTAGAACTACTAATGACTATTATCTTGAATAAAAGATGAGATTGATGTATTAAAAAAAATTGACTGGTGTCTGAATACTTATAAATGAAACTACTATTTTAACATACTCTTTTATAGATATTGTAAGAAAAGTACGAAACTAGCGAATGCACAAAATAAATTTTACTCTTTACTTAATGTATTACCTGTTGATGACTTGTTCAAATAACATTTCAAGAACTTTAATGAGTATAGATAACCTTGAAAAATGACCTCATTAATGAAGATAAAAAACAAAGTCAAAAGAATGCATTTTGGATTTGTTAGTAGCTCTTGAAGGTCAGTCTAAGATTGTCAATGAACCTACTCTACTGTTCTTCTTTAGTTTCTATTATACTGAATAAACTAAGTTTTCAAAATAAAACAAGAGACTACGAAAACTAATAGAGTTGATGTGTTTAAACTATTCCCAAATCATTCAGTCATGCTGTGAAGGTAGTTTACAGGGAATTTGACTAAAACAAACATAGACAGCAGCAACTCATCAACAGATTTTTGCATAGAGAATGATCGTTATAGCCTTTACTATAGGACTTTTCAGTGGCTGCGGAGAAATTGTCAGGGATTGGATAGCGTTCAGATAGTCGGTCATACTTGAGACAAGGATCAGAGATCGTAAGTTCCTTAATTATCACACTTCCTGGCGTCTGTCGGATGCTGTACGCGCGAAGGCGGCTAAGTGTTACTGTAGAAATAGGTTTCTATTTCTATTAGATAATAGGTAGAATTAGTTATTAGATACCTGTAGAAATAGATTTCTATTTCTATTAGAGGAAAAAATTAGATTGAAAACCTAAAATAGTAGGTCGAATGGTATGATTAATAAAAAAGTTTGCATTTATATTTTGTTTTTTTGCCGATATTCACCTTTTAGACTAAAAGGTTACTTCTATTAAGTTTAAAATTTACTAGAAATTGTATACATTTGCTAATTTTGCACCTTCTCCGTAATACAGAGAAACATGCACATTTTAATGATAATTAAAAATGGTGAATTGTGAATGAAGTTTTATACAACTTTAATTAGTCTATGAATCAAATAACAAATTACAAAATTTATTTCAGTTAAAAATTATTTCACATTTCTAATTTAGTCTCATGAATACTTTTATTCTTCTTTTCTAATGACTGTAGTTACTGTAAAAATACATTTTGATTCATCATAGAGATCTTACGCACTACTATTGTAAAAGTGAATATTGTGCTTCCAGATCAATGATTATAAATGGTCGAGATGTCAATCTTGTGTTCTTTAGAGTAAATTTCTGAGATATATAAAAGAATTAGCTTTGAAGAATTTCAGCCATGTTTATTCACTGATAAACCTTCTATATTTTGTATTCATATAATACCGTCCGTCATTTTAATGAGAAAAGTATACTGTCTTCGAGATAGATATCATTCATTAGTATTATTCAGATTATTTGTGATAAACATTAAAACTTTTAAATGTAGTAAGAAATAGAAATTCGTGTCAGACATGATTTCAAGTCTATCCTATGGGGTATGATACGTACTTAATTCTTCATAAGCTTTTTTCGGTCGATGATGTCGTGATGAAGTTTTACTTGAACCACCCGACACTAGAATAGAAATCAAAACAATTGTTATTAGAGTTTTTCTTTTTAATACCATTAAGTCTCCGTTGATGATAAGCTATGAAGAAGTGAAATGTCGATTTTTAATTCTTAAAAGCAAACAAATATTAATTTCAATTACATTAATGAAAAGAGCATGAAAAACTACACAAGCTGGTGATGTTTAATTTACAAGTAATATTCTCTAACAGTTTTTAAGAAATCTTTCAAAATTTTTTTCTAGATTCAATTGAAGATTTGCTCTTTTGATTAAGATTGGTTAGTAGATAATTTCTATCAGAAATATATATACAAATGAGAAAATTCAATCGTATCCTCAATTTTGATTTTGTTTTAAATTTTTAGAAAACTGAAATAAAAGAGAACTAAAGAGGTGATATTTTGATAGAAATCAGTTTTAATGATGTAAAATAATGCCACAATTAGAATATTTAAACTATCTTTTATTACAATGATATAAGCAAATGAAAAATTTAGCTTCTTAACGTATTTTCAATTATCGCATCTACTTTATATAATAACCAATGTTAGAAAAATCCATAACATTTGAAGCATAATAACTTGAAATGTTAAATCAAGCGTATAAAATGCTTTTATTTTCCAACAATGAGAATTTTTTAATTGCCAAGAACTACGAGAAATTTTAAAAAGTCACGATGTATCAAAAAACGATGAAAGAAACTATTGAAGTTCATCCGCATAAAACACGCAATAGCATACGCTATAAACATACGAAACTATGCATCTTCTTTAAACTATTTCTCTCCGGCTAAAAATTACAAGACATAATGAATCCGTCTATTAATATCATTGATAATAACGATAAATTATAATACACGCAATTTTGCATTCAAACGAATTTCTTACCATTCATAAATGTTCCATCTTCCATTTTTACTAGAATTCGTCCATTTGTTGTTTGATAAAATTTAACATCCATTAATTATTATTGAGAGTGGCAAAAAAATTATGTTTTAACACTTGAAAATTTTATTTTTTAATCTATTTTAAAATTTAAAAATATGAGAAATGACTTTTTTTCTCTAGTACAAGCATCGTTTTTTAATAATGGCCCTTACCGTCTTTCCTACGAAATACAAAATAATCTGTGTTGATTAGAAAAAGGATGCTCATATATCAACTTCTCTATGTTAGAGAGAAAACAGAGAAAAATAGTTGGTTCTATCTCTTTTTTCTTTTTTTTGCTATTGTATTTAAAAGCATTTTAAATTCTTCATCTTATTGTCCTATTTCCGCTTTCATATTATTATTGTTTTGTTACATTATTATAGACAACCCTTTTAATTTTACTTTTACTTACGATTTTATAATAGAGGAAGGAATAGACAAAGATCTTAACATTTTTACATTTGACTAATTTATGATGGAAAAAAGAGGGTGACTACTCTCTTGTCTACTAAACGAAATAATAGAAGTTACCACTCGTCAGCCAAACTCTCATTTTCTCTTCATCTAACAAAAATACAAAAAAAAAAAAATGATATCTAGTTAGATAGAAGAAGAAAGACTATTCTATTATAAAAACTAATAATTAATAGAAACAAATTAAGATAATTGGGCTTTTAAACTACGTGTTACCTAAAAAGACTAAAAAATAAGGTATCTTCAGCTAAGATGAGTAAAAGAATATATTAGAAACGGTATGATAAAAGTCCTACTACTTTAGTAGTAAGATTTTCTTGATAGTGTTCAATTTCCATCAAAAATATTTGTTTAGCTTCGTCTTGTGTGTGTTATGAAAGTCAATCTATTGTTTGTTATATTTCATGATTATTATACATTCATTTTATCTCACTTTATTATATCATTTACGCATTATCTATTCCTTCATCCTATAGTTATAATAGTAAATTTTTAACTATTTTTACTCTACAACTTTGATGAAAAACAAAAATTCTTATATGATAATTACAACTTGTTATTTGTTCTGTTCTTCTAGATTTTAACCGTTACTGAGTATTATAAAAATTGCAAAAAAAGAAAGTCTGTACAATCAATGAAATATCCTCAGGATAAATAATATTACTGAACACTCATCTATCTGCCTACTGCATAAAATTAAGTAGTTTACATAAAACCATAGAGATTCTTACATAGTTCAAGAAGAAAAATGAGAAATATAGAATGATGTTCACAACAAAAAAACATAAATGGAAGAGAAAAACATCCTTGTTTATTTAAGCATCACGATTTCAATGATACATAATCGTATGTCATACTGCGATATAATTGATTTATTTCAAGTGCCATTTTACATAAACAACAGTACTTTGCTCAATAAAAACTTAGAATAATAGAATCATTAGTATATTAACAATATAATGGAATGAAATGAGTACTAAGAAGTAATTCTTTAACAGAGCACAGCGATAGAATAATTCACGAATTTTATCATAGTACTTTTCAACATTATGCAGGAAACAGAAATCTTTGTTGACTAGGATAAGGTGACAGGGTATAAAACATTAAATATTTCTTTGTCATATACAAACATGTTTAAATAATGAAAAGAATGGTTGAGAAGTTTGAAATGGGTCGTATACTATCAGTACTGAATTGAAACAGCCAACTAAGATGTTGAATAAGTTTTACAATTGATAAACTATGTGTTAAAAATATTTTTTAAACCTATATCTACTTTTTTTATAAGTTATAATGCAAAAAAGAATTTTTGTTAGTCGATTTACATTCACCCTCTCGTAAATAATTACGATTTTTAGGTTAACGACGGGACCTCGCGAACTGTCACATCACTTTTTCAGCCAAACCTAGTGGGTTATAGCTTATCAACTATGCTGAATCCGAATATCATAATGGTAACTGCCCAGGAGCCTTCTGAGAGCGATATAGTGGAAAATCAGCTTTTCAGAAACTCTAAAAAGGAACTAAAACCTTTCTTGAAGAAGTATGATTGTAGCCCACAAATTTCTCATTAAAATGAGACATCTTCCAGCTCTACACGACCTTTCTTTGTAAAGTTATAGAATTTACAAGAAAAGCCCTAAATTAATTTCTTCTTATTTCTGTAGCTTTGAGCTGAGAATGAACATTTAGGGTTTTTCTTGTAAATTCTATAACTTTACAAAGAAAGGTCGTGTAGAGCTGGAAGATGTCTCATTTTAATGAGAAATTTGTGGGCTACAATCATACTTCTTCAAGAAAGGTTTTGGTTCCTTTTTAGAGTTTCTGAAAAGCTGATTTTCCACTATATCGCTCTCAGTAGGCCCCTGGGCAGGTACCACTATGATATTCGGATTCAGCATAGTTGATAAGCTATAACCCACTAGGTTTGGCTGAAAAAGTGATGTGATAGTTCGCGAGGTTCTCTCGTAAGCATAAAACAATCGTTTACCCTTATGAATTAATTTTTTTCGAAACTATAAATTTATATGTGATATTTGTATGTGTGACTTTGCAGAGATTGTTATTACACAAAAATAGTTTATATTCTGTGTTGATATTCATGACACACACTGAGCTAATAGATTGCTGAATTTGGGTCTTTACCTTTTCGTTTTGTTGATTCATTCATCTATCTATTCACGCTTTTGCACCAACAATTTGATCTTGTGTCATCTATAGTGTGCGAATTTTTGTATCATATGAAATTTTACAAACATAATATATAGAATATTTCATTACGTTCTTATTCTACTGTATACTTCTTTTGATGATTAACGTCATAGGCATTCATAATTAACAATCGGATTTTGTAAAGTTCATCTACGTTAGAAAACTAATGTCGTTCAAATTGGATTTGAACTTTAATAACAATATTATCAAAATATGCTGATCTTTAAGTCTATTTTTCTCAGATTGAAATAAACTTAAAGAAAACGTACTATATCTGACAGTTATTAATAATCACGATAGGTAAGATGACACTTATACAATCAGATAAACTTTCATTAATTATGCAAAGTTAAAGAGTTGTAACAAACATAATCGCTTGTAGCTTTTAATGGAAAGCAATGTAATAATATTGGATACAAAAAAGGATTGCCAATTGAACCTATACACTTTTTGACTTCTAATTTTATTTATTTAGTTTGTTGATAAAGAGCAAGAAATTACAATGTAAACACTTTCATACGTTTCGAACGCAACACAAACAACAGAACAAAAAATGTTTATCTTTCAACGAGACAGGAGAACATTTCATCAATATTCTTAAGTAGTGTTTAAACTTAAATAGTTGACCTAAGTGGTTTAAAGAGTTAAGTTTATGCTTAACTTGAATGCTAATACAGAAAAGTTAAATAGTAGTTTTTCAATGTAGTAACTGGATTAACAGTGGCACTCAATCTCAGCCTGGACATAAGGCAAGCAACTGTTAACCTAAGTTAAGGAGCTAATTAAGTCAAACTCCTACTTAAAAATATTAATAAAACGATAACCACTGATATGAGAAATATTTTTCATTGTATAATGACTTCTTACATTATGATGCAAAATAACATATTAGAATAGATAAATACTGAATTTAGATTGACAGTAATTCTGTAGGTTCATATAGGACACATTTTTGTCAGCAGTGTCGAGGGTGAAGCAATCGAGATTTTCAATTGACTAGTTTCAGTAAATACAACAATTATTTCAGAAGATAATTTAACATAAGAAAAGATGTTATTGGGAAAAGATGATATTGTATAATTGTGCCTTTTCGTCTAATTGTTTATTCAAATCGTGACATCATATTAAAAAAAAGTTAAGAATAACATATTTCCGTAGATACATTAAAAGTTATATTATTACAAATGTTTTACACGAGAATGGTTTGCACAACGCCTATACTCTTCAATTAGCAAAGTCATAATTCTGAAAAAATATTCGATCGAACGCCTGAGATCT
The DNA here is from genome assembly GCA_905250885.1 of Didymodactylos carnosus. Classification (NCBI taxonomy): domain Eukaryota; kingdom Metazoa; phylum Rotifera; class Eurotatoria; order Philodinida; family Philodinidae; genus Didymodactylos; species Didymodactylos carnosus. Next base: position 4,002 of record CAJNOQ010001954.1, on the reverse strand, counting down.
ATCAAAAGTAAGATTAATTTTTAAATTAGCATAATACAAACTGTGACACGATTTCTTTTTTTTTCTGGATGATATAACAATGTAAATTTCCGATTCTGAAAATAATGAGAAAACTTTTGACTCAAGAGAAGAAAAACTATGCTTATCTCCGTTAGGAAATGAAATACTACACTTGCATGCTAGACAAACAGGATAAGTATCACTAATAACACTGCAAGTTACTGAGCATTTTAAGATAGAGCGATTTTTTTTTTAAAATAAAATTATCAAAGAAGAAAGAAATCCGCGCGTCATAAAAATATTCTAAGACGGCTTGCAGTGAACTACAGATACTAGAACGAGTTAGGATAAACAGAGATTTGAATTAATATTTCACATACTTCATCTAATGTTTTTGATATTCTGTTTCTAATCTCAATCTAATATATCATTTTTGTTTTTAAGTACCAATGAAGTATTAAATCATTCATCAACAAAAAGTTTGTAAGATCCATACTCAGCTGGGTGGGAAAGATTTTCTCTCTGTCTTTTCTTCGTTACATAAATAGTTTAAACACTTTTCTTTTTTAAATACAACAGGAACTTAGCAACCGAAACTATCACAACTGGAAACAATGAATCGGATGTAATAATAAGTATAATACATCAAAGAGAGAGAATTAAACTTTGAATATCATCAGTCTATGTTTCTGTTACGTAAATAGAAGAGAAGCTGTTTGATTTACCTTTGACTGGATGATGTTGAACTGATGTGCCAACAATAATTAATGATGAACTAGATGTAAAACGAATTTTTCTACCAGGCATAATGTATGATTTCTATTCGAACAGCATTTTAAAGTCAATAATATTATTATTTATTATATTATATTTGAATATAATTTTAATACACATATTGTAGAAGAAATATATTTTAAATAAATAATCACGAAGTTCAATATCGAATAATAGAAATTGAAAGTGTAATAATATTCATTTCAGTTATTAATTGTCATTATGAGTAGCAAAAATTATTTAATATTTTTTACTCTTGAACACATATGATTTGAGTATGTTCTGGTTTTTTGATCTTTATTAAATGCAATACATAAACTTTCTCACACCTTATAGTGCAAAATATGAAACGAAGAAGAAAAAAAAAAGTCCTTATAGGTAAGAATATTATCTTATTTTCTTCTCTCGATTCGTAGTTAGTCATATACAACTAAACTCTATTTTCTAAAAATTCCAAAACATTCATTCATTCACTATGTGCGTGTATATATACGTTTGAAGAAAAGAGAAGAAGCGACAACAACAACGACATCATAATTTGATGATTTCTTTTTCTATCTTATATACGAATGCTGTGGTATTTGAAAAAAAACTTGATATATAGAAAGGAAATGCACCGACACAATCCTACGGTAAAAAAAATAAAGTCATTCACTTATGCAAAGGGCTAAGAACTTATTTTTTATTTTCTACGTGTATAGAAAAAGAAAATGAAAAATAGAAGAATACTTTCTTTGGTGAATCTTTTTTTCTTTCAGATACATAACTTTATTACGAATTAGTATAGAAACATTTCAAGTTTTTTTATTCAAATAAGAAAAGCCGTTACCTAGGATGAACGTGTAAAACCGATTAATAATTTAGTATTAGATACATTATAATAATACTCCCCCGAAAAAAAAAAATAATTTAATATAAAAGTTTAATATCAAACTTCTTTATGAGTAACGAACATTACTCTAATTTCTCTATATTCTTTATTAAATAATGGAAGCTCAATTAGTTGTATTATATGAGTAATGTTTACGATTAATTTCCATCATATATGATATGTAGACTTAAATTCAAAATTGCCATGAAATTTATTGGCATTATCGAGAAGTATGTCTTTAAAAACCTTTTATACATTCAAAATATTATAGAATATCATTCACACTCAACTGTCTCTTCTTCTCTTATCCATACACTCGTCACAAACAGGAAAAAAAGTTGACTAGAAAACTCGTGAAATTCTTAAAGTACAGTAGTACTTTTTTTGCTTCAGAATCAACCATATGATTGTCACTGCAATTAGACGGATTATCACAATTTGAATTATAAGCATGCTCATGAGCACATTTGAAACATTTATTATTATTTGTACACGCTGATAAATGATGACCAATTTTTGGGATTTAAAACATTTTATCAGAATGTAATAGAGATTTATACGACTAAGCACGGTAACGGATCAAACTGAAGTAAAATAACTGTCTTTTAGAATTTATTGTACGTCATCATGAGAGTAGAAATCAAGTTGAATTCGTTCGGATGAGTTTGTGTCCTCAACGAAAATACATTGCACTTGTATAACTGCACTATAATTGGAAATGACAGTTTTTTCAATCTGTCGCATCGCATGTCCTATTGTTTTGCAACATCATGAACGATAATTAAATAGCATGTTGGAATCCACTTGAGAATTTCAATTTCAGAGGGAATATTCATAATTCTTCAAATGTGTATGTATCGTTTGGAAACATTGATAGCATATGTAATACATATGAAAATTAGAATAACGAGCGAACGATAGATTAAGTTTAGAATTATAATCTACTAGTTCGTTCAACAGCTCGTCGGAGTTTTGTTAATTTTCGAATATAATTTTAAATGGTAGAAGTTTAAAATTATGTAGACACTTTGTTTTATTTTGTTGATTGCGGTTTGTTGCAGACAAATGACAGAAAATTTTTGTTTCTTTTGATTCTCGGACGAGTTGCCATTATGAAAATACGAATGACCTGTTGATACAGTTGAAACACTGCTTTGATACTCTTCTGAATTTGTTGTTGTTAAGCCATTCGTTGTCTAGAACAGTCTCCTTTTTGTTGACTTCGAAAACCGTCACTATCATCCTCTACCGTTGAAAGCCATGAGGAAACTGTGGTCATAAATTGAATTTTTTTTTGGTAATATATACTCTTCACTTGTAGATCTTTGCTGACCTTGATTATTTAATTCCATTGTACTTGCTTCTTCATCGGACGAACGATCAGTATTCAAAACATCATTGATATCAGGTAAAACATCTTCTGCATTCAACATGTCGTCGAATGAGGCTAGAATTTCGTATTTTGATTATTTATAATGTGTATTGAGTAATTCTTTCCTTGAGTTAATGAACAAACCCTAAACAAAATCCTACGCACTTCCTGCCTGTTTCCTACCCGGATCTCACAGGATTCTAACATTTAGGATCCACCTAATAACTTCCTAGCAGGATCGTAAAATGCTCGGATCCTCCTAGGATGTCGCTTAACCCTTTGGCGCCGGGGCACGCATATATGCGTGTTAAAGCTTTGCCAAATGCTAATTTCTAAATGCTTCTATATAACAATGAAATTTGTTCCAGATATTTTTTGAAAGGAAAAAAACATCTTATTTTTTTCAAAAAAAACCCGGCGCCAAAGGGTTAAGTTTGTTTAGAATCCCAACAAAATCTTAGAAAATTCGTTAAATATGCCTCCCAAACGACATTGGGTCACTGCTAACTATTGCTTACTTGAGTTTAACATATGGTCAACATTTATTCTATACTATTTTACTTCTATACTATTTTAACATATACTGATAGTATCTGGTTAATCATTGTACTAAAATTATTTCGTACGAGCTTAGAACAACACTGTCGTATGTTTTGGAAAATGCAATATGAACAACAAGATAACCACAACTATGGGTTGTGTTTATACTCTGCTTTGTTATGTTTAATTCTACTATTCATTCCAAAATACAAGACCCGTGGGCATTTTTTGAATAACTTTTGATAGGAATGAGATAGAGACCTGCGATTTTCGCTATTCAATAGCCAAGACTTGAGCAGAACTTTTCACAAGCGGAAGCAACTTTTGAAAAAATTCCAGAGATCGGATTTTCAGAGGATCTTTGGAAAACCAGCTCCGTTCTCAGAAAACTAACATACAATGTTAGTAATTTTTTTGCATGCGTAGATAGTTCGGACGTTACTCT
>CAJNOQ010001953.1:0-27288 GCA_905250885.1 Didymodactylos carnosus | reverse complement strand
AAAATAGTCCCACTCAAAAAGATTTTTAGCACCTCAGGCGGTTCCCTCGTAAGTTAATATAAAATTAAATAAGTTTTTATATATATATATATATGAGCCTGTCCCTGATCATGACAACTAGGACGTACTTTTCATATGCATAAAAACTAATTTTATGAAAAAACGAAGCAAAATCTTTGGATTTTAGGAAGACCATTAACGGTCCACTTATGATCATTCTTTTGTCATTTTATCATCATTTCATGGTAATTTAAAAATGATATAAAAATCTCATAGAAATCGGATAAGTACTTGCATATAAATAATGCTAAGCTAATGTCATAAAAATGATCTTGAAATGAACATTATGGAATAATCATTTTTTGTGCATTTTCTCTGACTTGAGCATTAACACGTTGGCTGCCAATGCATCACCGGTGATACATTAGGCTGCGTTTTTGTTTACTCTGGCCGCCAACGTGTTAATGGCCAATTTTTTTATCATTTTAATAATCATCAATAAATGGGATCATACCTCGGTCATTTTTCTGCTATTAATTGATCATCCTTCTCTCATACCAATAATTGGCCATTAATGGCTCATTAATATTTCATTTGCATTCATCTGGAAAGTGTTTTGGGAATGCGGAAAGTTATTATAAGAACGATGTAAATTGATATGGAGATCACGAATATTGCACTGTAAATCCTTAGTTTCATCCTTATCATACATCTCTACCTGGCATATGTCTGTTGAATAAGTTTGAGAACATGATTGATAATTTTTTTCGGTAAATAGATTTTTCAAAGGATTCTGGTTTTAAATTATGAATGATTCAAGTTTTGTTTAGGTAACGATACACTGGTTTTTTATTTTCTGTAAAAGTTAATTTTTTTTACAAACACATCTTTATGGTCACTAGTTACCGTCAAAACTTTCGTTTCAAAAAAATCGTCCACTTCCACATAGGCTTAAAAATGGTCTATTCAGTGATGTAAAAAGAATTCGAGAGAAACTTTAATTATAAAACGGGACTGTTAGCCACTGATTTGAATTAAATCAAGAACAATCTTATCCTTCTTTTGCCGCGTAGAGGCCATAAAATCTGATATGTATCGTTTAACAATTGTTTCGTTAATTACAGAGACGGTCGGAGACACTCAGGATTGGGGTGGGAGGGGGGTGCGACAGGGCAAAACATTTTTAACGATATTTTCTAAAAATTAAACTACTTTTCCACAAAAAACCGCGCAGGAGTGAGTGAATCACACATGAGTTATAGTTATCAGTATATATGAACAGTTGCATGCAAAAGAAAGTATTTTAAAAGCAAATATTTTTCTGTAGAACTCTTCAGTTTGTTAACTACGCTATTCTGAGGAGTCCCTCTGGAATGTAAGAGAATTCATATATTTTCAATATATTGGAATTTGAGAGATAAGAAAAGCTCTAGAGTCATTTGTTTTGGGGTTGATTCTATTTGATTTATATTATTTCCAAAAGTCGGACAAAAATTTAGCTTAGCTACTATGATGAATGATTTGAGAGAAGGACACTATTAACGCTTATATGACCATGTCAAGTATTGTTTTGTAAAAGTTTGTAAATCGTCTTAGTAACAAGTAGACCAGAAATAATGACACACTTTTGTTCTCTTTTCTTCCGAGCACACAGTGGGCAATTTTGGCTAGGCATGTGGACATGTGCTATAAGAGCGATACAAAAGCCTCTAAACACTATTTTTGTAAGTTTTCGTATGCGCTCTTTTCAATGGTGTGATTGACAAAGTTCAAAACACTTTCAGTCGGGCTTTCCACAGATCGGATCTTTGAAAAAACCTGATAAAAGTATCTTTGAACTTGTAAGCCACACCATTGGAAAGAGCGCATACGAAAACGTATAAAAATAGTGTTTAGAGGCTTTTGTATCACTCTTATAGCACATGTCCACATGTCTAGTCATAATTGCCCACAATTGCGCATAAAAGCATACGACTGACATATCATTCGATACAGTTCGATACGCTTATTCTAAACATATTATTAGTTTTTTATGAAAGCATTTCTGGGGTGAGAAAAATGGATTTTACCTGAAAATCCCAGGTTTTTTGAAAAACCTATAACTCAGTTCAGGAGCGTTTGGGTTATTTTGGGCTAACAGCATGGATATATTGTTGATAGACGCATCTTCGGTAAAAATTTTGTTGCATTTGGAGCTTCGGAGAAAATCGGAAACCGACTATACCAAGGTCTGCTCTTTGGTAATCATTTAGTACTGAAGCAAAACTTTTTTTCTCGGTGATAAAGCGTCCTACAAAAAAGTTTTTTTATAAATAGATGGACTGGAAAGTCTAGTTTTCTAATATGTATAAAATTTGCAAATATCATTCTCTGTTTTGCCGCAAATCATTTTTGTATCATTAAAACCCTGTTTTACGACAAAAATTTACTTAGCAATCTTGTTGCTAATTATGACACCTAGAAAAGAATTTCCAATGGCAAAAAGATTGAGCGTTTGCCGAAGTATATGTTCTGCTATGTGAATTTGCCAAAAGTCCACTTGCGCTTTTTCAGCTAATGTCCACATGATTGCCCACTGTGGAGTACAACTGAAGTTCAAAGATTCCATTCTAACCTCAATGGATAGAGAATTTTCTGCTCTACAAAATTCATCACCTTCTTTCATTACATATTATTTCATTATTTTAAAAAATAGTGCAGAGTAGAGACAGGTAAAACGTAGAACTGCGACGGACGAAACAGGTTATAGTTATTTTTGTACTTGATCTAATTGATAATTTAATAACGCTTCTGTTAGCTATTCATCACAGATACTTTGCATAAAGAATTCGTCTTCATTTAATTAATCTACATTGAAAAATAAAATTTTTCCTAACATTTTGCTACTAAGAACGGATGATCCTGAAATGATGGTTATTCATATATCTATTTTTATCTATATTCCGTATGATTCGAAGACTTCGTTCTGACTTCAGAAGATAGAAACTTTTCTGCTCTACAAAACCATATAACTCACACTTTCACTGCGTTGTTTGGCTAGTCCTTTTCCTGCTTTTTTCAAAATCTCAACGTTACCCGAAAGCACAGATTAACTTGTGCACTGAAAGGTTCACAATTGAAACTGAACATTTTTATACCATCTTCTTCTCCCAATTACCACATTATTTCTCGAAAAGTTACACCAATACGACGAAAAGGCACCAAAATTTTGTTAGGAAATCGCAGTTCTACGTTTTATCTATCCTTACTCTACACTAATGAAATAATATGTAATGAAATAAGGGGATGGATTTTGTAGAGCAGAAAATTCTCTATCGAATGAGATTAGAATGGAATCTCCGAACCTCGATTTTACTCGGGAGAAAAGGGAACAAAAGTGTGTCATTATTTCTGACCCATCCGTTAGTATCTGAACTGTTTCCGAGTTTACTATTCTATATGGCAAATGTATTTAATAAGTACATTTGTTATCACCCACGTGATAAATAGGATTTATCATGTAAGAACATTGAGTGAAAATAATTTATTTTAAATTCAACCCATCAATTTCATTTTCTAAAAATATTAAAAGTAATTTTTTCTCATAAAAATCATATCATTTTGTATATTGTGTTTATCGGTCTTGTCTTGTTGGACAAAGAACAATTTCTCTAATACAAACATGTGGTGGCTGTTGATAGGCAAATAATATTGATCTTGCAACATCTTCGGATTCCAATACTTTGCCCACTGTTTTTTTCCATTCTTTGTAGTTATTTTTGATCTCGTCCGATGTTGTATGACCCAATAATTCTGTTTCAACTACTCCCGGGGCAATTGTTATTAAACGAACGTTGTATGGTGCTGCTTCTTCTCGAATTTGTTCAGTAAGAGCGTGAACGCCAAATTTTGTTCCACAATAAACCGAATGATTTGGAAATGTTTTACGACCAGCAATTGACGATATGTTTAATATTGTACCTATACAAACAGATTAGAAGAGTCTCAGCTAAAAGATTTTATGACATTATTAATTTGTTTACCTTGTTTTCGTTCAATCATTCCCGGTAGAACAACATGTATACCATTCATTACTCCCATAATGTTAACATTAACCATTTGTTGCCATTCTTTCGGGTCTTGTTTATCAGCTGTACCCAATAACATTACACCAGCATTATTTACTAAACAATCACATGGACCATATTTTGATTCGGCTTCACTAATCGATTTTTTCAATAGATCCAAGTCGGTAACATCAACTTTTGAACAAATTGTATTTGGTAATTTCAACTGCTCTAAACGTTCCAGACGTCGTGCAATTAACAAGAGAGGATGACCTGCTTCCGAAAATGATATGGCAGCTGCTTCACCGATACCAGATGAGGCACCAGTAATGACGACTAATGGTTTCTTGTTATCTGCAGATGACATCTTAACGCGTTAGATCTAAAAATGGCAATGAGGTCAAAAAGTAAATTCAATAGTAAAATGTCATTCAATCCATAGAAACAAACAACAAACGGCAAGCGCACGTCAACAGTTAGCGAAATTATCTGAGTCATTTTTCAGTGTGGTTATAACTTTCCAGTTGAACTAAACGCCTCCCAGAATAGAAGGCCATGGCCTTCTACGATAGTTTTGCACATCGCACTTTTTTTGGTGAAAAACTGCCCTACTCCTTCTTATAGGGCGTTTTTTGAAAAATTTTCGCTCCAGACTGGCCTTCTATTCTGGGAGGGCAGCTAGTTCTCTAAAGAATGGTGAATTAGACGATAGCCAGACCGGTGAATTAGACGATAGCTAGACCAACTGCTTTGATTTATATACGAACCGTGATAGAAGTCTTTTTGCGAAAGATCTCGTGCTGATGTTCAACCACAGTTTATTCAAAATAGAGGGTTTATGAATAATCTACATTTTTACTGTAGTAATGTCACTCACAAAAGTTCAAAAGCTAGCATAATATAAAACGAATTTTCATTTTAAACGTGTGAACTTTAGAACAATAGTTGAAGAGAGCGTACTAAGCTTCTACTAACAAAATTTTTTTATTTTACTTTTCTCGTTATGTTAAAATTGATTGTGTTTTCGGCGAAGAAAACACACCATGAGTGTGAAGGTTAAAAGAATTGAAAACATGTTCTCTCACTTCGTATGTTGACGCTTATCGATATCACAGTAGATAAAAAATATTCGTCTTCCTGTGTTTTACTATATACAAAAGGATTGATATTTAAAAAAAAATTCGCTCTTTTTTTCCTTTTCAACAAATGGTTATATGCACATATTTGCTCTCTTCAACGACAGAAAAACAAAAACTAAACACAACAAAAAAAGTTCCTTTCAAATTACACTTTATCTGATGCGGCTCTTACATAGAAAAGAAGCACATACATGCACTAGTATGCGTTGTGCAAGGACAAATTATTCGGCTGCTATATAATTCTAAAAATCTGTTTGAAATGTTTGCACATTAGTTCGTCTAATATTAACTAGATATAAACTTTTAATAAAAGAATCTTTGATGATACGCGCTCAAGCTCTAGTCTTGGAACGGAACAATCGGTCCGTGCCTTTATACGTCCTTCTCGCTACGATTTCCCTTTATACGTCGTCCTTTACGGTTTGGAAAACAGAAAACATCAAGGAATCAGAGACTAATTTCATCACACACTAGTCAGTAATTTTGTTTTTTTCATCTTTTTGATAATGTTGTCTAGGTACTTTGTTAAAACATGCGCATGTTTTTTAAAAAAGAAAATGTATACAGTCCAGTTCTTGTCTTGTTCTATCAAGTAAAGTGAAAATGTTTATTAAAAACTGTACCTGTACCTTTTTTAACCTAAAAAAAAGTTAAAAAGAATGAAATTCTACACAGCTGGATTATTAGATATTATACTTTTGTCTAACTTTATGTATTGCAAAATTCATCGTTCCATCTATTTTCTTAGTTCAAATGAATTGATAAGTAAAATAAATATATAAAAATAGTCGTCGTATAAAAGACAAACATCCTTGATTTTCCAATTTGACTGTCGCCGATACTGACACATATTATGTGATGATCAGCTTCTGGTAGTGAATAGTTTTACAGTGTAGTGTTGTTTCGTGCTTTGCTTTCCTTCTGTTCTATCTTAGTCTCGCTCCAAGTCATGTTTTGCGAATCGAATAATTAGTCATGCACTTAATTGTCTCTAATTTTCTAGACGTTTCTCGAATAGATGAACCTTTTTTTTTTATACCATTCGACAGAGACTTTAATGCGCTACATGTTAACAAATAAATGATTGAAGAAAAAACCTTTCTACAGCTGAAAAATAAACATTTAGAAATGTTCTCTCAACACTTAAAAAAGGTTGAATTTTTCAATCTAAAGAAAAGGCTCCTTCCAAATTGAGACCAATTTTTTGCACTCACTTTCACTCTCGCTTGATCGCCCTCTGACCTTTATTTGATGCTAATCAGATCATGATTAATTTATCCGAAAAGTGGTCTCAATTCGGAAGGGATTGGCGGAAAACGCAGAAGAGTAAAATGTCGACAAAAAAGTAGGAAAAGGTCGAAAAGACAAATAGCGAATGTTTAATCAATGAGAAGGAAAATGTCGATCGCGAAACAGTGTTGGATAAGAAAGAGAATTAACAGGAAAACATCGAAAGGATAATAGCGAAAGTCGAATGTAGATGAAAGATGTCTATATCTTATGTTATTTTATCTTCACAGTTGTTATTGGTTATTACTGGAACAGAATCATTCCTTTATCTTCGTCGACTGAACTTTCTCCATCGAGGGCGATCGTCTGTGTAGACAGTATTTAATCCAGTCATTCTACGACTTTACATTAGAGAACTAGCAAATCAGGAGTTATCCCTTTCTTCAAAAGATATTGCAATGTAGGCATTGCCACATATGTAACTATAGAAGACAATAGATTGTTTTCTCTTGCGTTCGCTCCCTGCTTTGATACGAAACAGAAAGTTTATAGTGAGGGTGAGGAAAAAAAAGTTCTAAAAAAAAACTAGGAAAACGTCAAAGAGGAAAATATATACATAGAAAACACCGAAAGACATGATGTCGAATTGGACAGATGGTCAGCAGGAAAAGGTCGAAAGGAAAAGATCGACTGGGAAAATGTCGAGAGATATTTTTATTGTTATTATACTAGATGATAAAAAAAATTTCAATTAAATCACAGAGAAAAGAAAAATGGACATAAATGTCAGTTCCTGATCTCATTTTTTTGGCCCGGCGAGTAACAATCCAAAGCCATGTAATAGCTGCTTTGCATTGATTTCATTTTTACCTCTCACCCTCACCCTCACTATAAATTTTCCGTTTCGTATCAAAGTAGGGAGCGAACGCAAGAGAAAACAATCTATTTTCTTCTATAGTTACATATGTGGCAATGCCTACATTGCAATATCTTTTGAAGAAGGGGATAACTCCTTATTTGCTAGTTCTCTAATGTAAAGTCGAAGAATGACTGGATTAAATACTGTCTACACAGACGATCGCCCTCGATGGAGAAAGTTCAGTCGACGAAGATAAAGGAATGATTCTGTTCCAGTAATAACCTATAACAACTGTGAAGATAAAATAACATAAGATATAGACATCTTTCATCTACATTCGACCTTTTCCTGCTGACCATCTGTCCAATTCGACATCACGTCTTTCGGTGTTTTCTATGTATATGTTTTCCTCTTCGACGTTTTCCTACTTTTTTTTCGACATTTTCCCTTTCTGCGTTTAACACCAAACCCATCATAATGGTTTTATCAACTTTTTTTATAATTATAGACAAGTATTTTTCTTTCGAAATAAACTTTATTTATTTTTAAACGTTTCAATGATTAGCTCAATCTTCATCCATGCACTTGAAACATATGTGAAAGATTTACGTCCTCTGCATCCGTATACAACAGTAACAACAAGTGAAACAAACGAAAGGTTATTGAATATTTCTCGTCAAAGTTCGATATTCAAAGCACTGCTGTCGTAGATGCTCAAAGAAATTAAAAGTGTGTTACCGTCACATAATTTGGGAAAAAATCTTAATGAACTTTTAGTAATATGGACATACAGAATCATTTTTCTAAAACAACGTATTGTTGTGAATGTTTTTCGCCCTATCCACCCGTGTATAAATCAACGAAAAATAAAAACTTGCTTAAATTTTGAATTACCGGCACCTTACTAGGTAATTTATTTGTATTTATAGGAGCAATACGTCACAAATATATGATATCTGGGAATGTCTTCAATGCATATTATAAAACCGTTTTGGTTCTATCATTTCGTAATTGCTTGATAAATAAAGCTGCAGCGCGTCTTGCTGCTGCTGCCAGAAATGCAGCAAATAATGTATCAGACGAATATTTGAAAAAATTAAAACTATTAATACTATATTGTTTTCTGTTGTGTGTATGGTGTGCCCAAGAGCGAAAAAAACACACAAAACGAACGCTCGGTCCCTTGAATTTAGAAACTTATATTTGGGAACGATCTCCCATAACTTTGAATCGAAGACAACGTTCCTCGAGACTTTCCAAAGGTTTACAGAGATGTGAGACTACTTGTAAACAACACACAATGCTCACGCATCCCTTCGATCCGAATTCGTAGAAAAATTATTTCAGTTATCTCTTTAAATATTTTCTCTCTTGTGATTGGCTTATTCACGGAATATCTGAGAGCATTTCTCCGTATTTTGCGGGCACACATACACACCGACAACCATTTCGTAAGACTCTAGTGTAATAGTAGGTGGACAAACGGCATGGAGTGCGTCAAAAAGTGATTTTTAGCCACTGAAATTGATTGGATGAAAAGTTCACACAAATTTACTTTCGAGCCTTTAGCCATAAATCCAAAAGATCGGCTGAATTCCTTCAGTCAATTCTGGGAAAAAAGCAAAACAGCGCCCTCTATATGAGTTTCCTCAGAATTTTCTGTGGACTTTTTCATCCAATTAATTCCTGTAGCTAAAAATCACTTTCTGCCGCACTCATGACGTTTGTCCATGTACTATGAAGTCAAAAGAAAAATCAGCGTAAAAGTCTCGCTAAAATAGTGAAAACAGTAATCGATATTTTTGACTTTGCTGATGGAGAAAAGAGAGTGAAAATGGAACGAGCGAAAAATATCTTTGATGCCATTTTGTAGAGCTCAGCGAGTACTGCAAATGATAGAAAATGAAAAAAATTTGACTGAATACTTTTTATCGCGAAAGTTGGTTATTTCTAAAAAGAGTCTTCGAAGATGGGCGTCGCTTGGAAGTCAACACTTGACATCCCTAAACAGGTATGTAGATATAACTTTTTTAGCGAACAAATATGGGAGTCTATGTAACTTTTAATGCTCTATACGACAGGAGTGTTGAAATTTTTGCGCTTACTATATCTGTGTAAATTGGACAGACTTGAATGGATCCACCCGAATATAAAAGCTGAAACGTTTTCTGGAAAGCCGAAAGGACGCTGCAAGTATTTCTGATCGATTCGCCATGACAGACTATCTATATTCTGTAAGTTTTATTATCCGTAGTTGACTGTTTTATCAAAATGGATTGATTTCTGGCGACATCTATCTCATGACTACCTTGTTGAACCTTGTTCGTTGCAAAGATCTTCAACAGCGGAAAAATCTGCTTGACTTTGCTAGAAGGCAGGCAGAAAATTGATTTTTTATGAAACCAAAAGAGAAGAACATCTACACATTGTTGCAGAATTTTATATTTTTGAATCAAATCATCCAAAACTTTTCGCATAGCTAATTCAGAATTGGTTCAATTGTTGGTTGAGTTGTTGTTTCTAGTTGTTTCTTCACATGTCAATAGTTCATGTTCATATAGTATCTTAAAAAGAGAAATCAAATCCAAGCAAATCGTCCACTTTTGACCCTGGGAAACAAATAGTCGTTTTAAACTTTACATACCACAAACTCATTAAGTAATTCAGGATACAGTGTAATTTTGTCACTTAATGAGGAGGTGTTATGTTGATTTTCCATTAATGATCGTCTGCTCAAAAAGGTCATCTGCTGTAATCGTTTAATATGATGAACCATGGACAATGGAATGTTGACATGTTTGATATTTCTTATTTGCTTTACTTTGTTACACAATTCTTCTGTTGAATGTTGATAATTTCTTTCCATTGCTGAATTTGACATTGATTTTATCCGTACTAATGGATCTGGATTTTTCGGTCTTGTACACGAAATGTTCACCGACTGAGTTTCTATATCATTTGATTGCCGGGCAGGAACAGTTTTTGCAGCAATTGCACGATCTAAAAGAATAACACAGTGATCTGATAAAAAAAAATAATTTTTTGTGACATGACGACGACAGGCTTTATTGTATTTTGATCAGAGTCTACAGCTACAAATACAACAGTACAAGTTAAAGAAAAGAGACGCAAAAAGTAAAGTCTGAATAGGATTCATCAATTTCTTTAACTGCTTTAAAGGAATCCGTTCTAAACCTGAAATATCATCCCTTTTTCCCCTTACTTGAAGTACATAAGAATGGTTGTGAAAATGCTAAATTCGCTGCCACTATAAAAGAAACTGTCATTAGTATTTAGCAGGCAAAAGATGAAATGTGCATACAAATGAGCACTCTAACGTTTTGAACGCTGAGAGCGAAAAGTTCAATGGCAATGAGCTAAAGCCTATTTTTTCTTAAGGAAGCTTTTTTGCGGGATTTTGACACCCTCTTAGTATTTTGCGTTTTTTTCCTTGAAAACTTTATCAAATCGAGAAAATAAGGACATATTCGTAATCGGCAACTAAAACTGAATCTATACATGTGCCTTAACGCTAAAACTAAAAAGCGCTTCAACTTTAAATTAGCGGCGCCTCAAAAACGTATGATTATTATCACATGTTGGGTAATTTATTATGAATCGATCAGAAACAATAAAATCAGTAGTTTCTGAATCAGTACTAATCGGTATCTTAGTATCAACGCATCGTTAAAAAGCTATCCATTTAAAGGCATAAAGCGCTGATTATCTCGTGCTCGTAATGGAGAGAAAATATTCTACGATAACCGAAAAACGGACATTAAACAGGTTATTATAACAAAAGCAATGGCATTTAAGCGCATTAAATAAAATGCCAATTTTACACAGTTATCCAATGGTCTAAAAACAGGCATTTAATAGTCAAAACGCTGCACGTGTACGTTTCTCCACAATGCAATTAAATGTCTGTTTGTGAACCGTTTTTTCATCGTGTAAAACTGTCACTTTTAGACATTAATACATTACCAGTTAAAATACCTAAAACAATGAAAAAATTGTGTTGAATGACCAAAAATGTCATTTAACGGCCAGTTAACTCTGCTACCATAACAGAATTCCATAACGGTTTTTCATCATTTTGTTGTGCCTGCAATTTTTAAACTAACTGCTGTAGAGTATCGCGGAACATCTTAACTTCAAGAGAAAAGTCTGGTTAACACTTTAAGACTCTTTTTAGCTTTACAACACATATCGTTAAGAAGCTGTAACCTAAACATTCGATACTAGTTTTGCAAAACTTAAACTGGAAAAAATTAGAAACTAGTGTTGAATGTTTAGGTTACAGCTTCTTAACGATACATGTTGTAAGGCTAAAAAACGTCTTAAAATGTTAACCAGACTTTTCTCTTGAAGTTAAGATGTTTCGTGACACTCTACGGCAGTCAGTTTAGAAATTGCAGGCAAAATAATATGATGAAAAACCGTTATGGAATTCTGTTTCAGTAGCAGAGTTAACGGGCCACGCCGTTAATGGTTCCTTAAGAGCCATTGCACGGAAAGAACGACCGATTTCCTTCTACGATGCTTAATCGATGTTCGAACTTTAGGCTCAAATTCATATGTGTGGCAGAGACAACATATCTATTGAGATTCTCAAAATTTAAAAAAGGCATTAATGGGCATCTAATGTGACCGTTTTCGATGTTCTGGGAAACTGAAACTGCTAATAAATCTTGCGATAAATCGTCATAGACTTAGCCGATATCATGACAGATTCTCATCCAGTCTCAAAAAGTTCGTCACAAAGTAACCTGTATCATGAAAAGATCTTATCAAATCTTAACCTTCTAGTATAATGACCTTACGAGGAAAGTTCCCCAAGTGTGCAATCGCTTTTTTCTTGAAATCTAGTGGACAATCGGTAATCGACCGTGCTAAATCCGAATCGCATATTGGTTTGTGCTGCTAGGCCTCCAGAGACCGTTGCAGAAACTCGTTCATTATTCATTGTCAGCTCAAAGCTACAGAAATAAGAAATTCCTTTTGGGCTTTTCGTGTAAATTCTATAACTTTGGAAAGAAAGGCTGTATAGAGCTGGGAGATATCTCATTTTAATCAGAAATTTACGGTATACAACCATGCCTCATTAAAAGAGGCTCTGGTTAACTTTTAGAGTTTCTGAAAACCTGGTTTTCCGGAAACTCGATCTCTGGAGGCCTAGCAACACAAACCGATGTCAGATTCGGATTTAGCGCAGTCGATTACCTGTTGTCGACTAGATTTCAAGAAAAAAGCGGTTGCACACTTGGGAACCTTTTCTCCTTAGTCATATTTGTCTAATATTTGAACAAAATTCGAATAACTTTCTCAATAGGGTATCTACATATGGGCTTCAAACAGTTAAATATTGATTGAAAATTATTGAGCTTCAAACAGTTAAATATTGATTGAAATATTCTGATTGAAAATTGAGAGGTTTCATAATACATACCCGCTTTATTGTTTGTTTTATTTTTATTAAAAGTAACCGATATTTTGTTGTTTATGGACTACAAGTCACAACAAAGATAGTTTATCGTGAAAGCAAAACATTTAATAATGATGGTAAGCTTTCAAAAACGCACTTGAATTCTAAAAAAATAAGCTTGCTGTTTATGAGACACAAAAAAATCGACAATTTTTAGATAATAATTATATTTTTGACTATAGCAAAACGCCAAATTTGTTCATTGTCTTTTATTGACGGTCCAACTAGGCACTGAAATCAGAGCATAGACTGTAAGACATGCAATAAATCCATTATCGTCATTCTTATAATAAAAAATGAACTCATAAAGTATATTTCATAACTTACTTCGCTCACTAGTACGATAAAATCGTGTGAATTATTGAGTATATGTATAAATTTAGAGTAAAACGTAGGATGGTTTGGTGCATCTAGGTTTTCCTGTGTTGTATTATTTGGTCATTGGGATTATCAGGCGTGCTTGCCTTAGGAGGGTTACTCATCGCGGACAGATATTTTTCGATTCATAAAGAATTTGCTGAAGGTCATTACATGAATTAAGAGCGCCGCGATTTAAGCTAGATGGCTTTTAATACCGTGGCCAACAACACAAATATCGAGGCATTCTGTTTACTTTTATAATAAAGTAGAGCTGCTGTAGTGTTATTTGATGACAGTTTGTCCAGAATAAGGGAATTCATCTATGAATCTGACAAGCATTCTTGGGCTTGAATAATAATACTAGGTATTATCATTCAGTTCAGGCAATCTTTTCTCTAAATTAAATTCCAGACGAAAGGAGTATTTAAGAGTGATTTATCGAAGTATGTAAATTGAATACTGGTAAGCGTGCTGTACGGATGCACCAAGTACGTTCATAATGTAGTGTAGTGCTGCTAAAAGGAACTCGTTTATAGAAAGTTGAGAAACGAACGCTATAACTGTTTTAATCGCTCAATCAGAATCGAAACAAATTACTACTGTAGTTGTTGATGTTAAGTATAACGGTAAAGACGATTAACTACGCATTTACCAATAGACGTTTGAAGAATACCAAACAAAACAGATCACACACCGCAGTATAGCCTTTATCATATGTTTCGATGTTTTATGCTCATTTTAGTCACATCGAGTGGTGTTAAGATCAGTATGATGCTACATTCTTCTAGTAGAATTTGTTCAGTTCGTAAAATTCTTCTTCTGGCACAACTGGCTGAGAGGGTGATGGAGGAAGTTGTTTTTGTTCGATCAAGTTAAAGACCGGTACACCTTGCTTCGTTTGCGAATGTTGATGTACTGAAGACTGGTATTGAGGTACTGGTTGATATGTGACGTTTGGTTGAATTTTAAACGTCGATATTTGGGTGTGTTCAGGCAATTGGTTCCGGCTTTGTTGGTCTTGAACCTGAACAATTATTGGTCGAGGTATGACCCTCGCTGAATGTACCAGTTGTTGTTGATCGGATGATCCTAGTTGAGGCGATTGTTGTTGTTGTTTCAACACTTTAACAGTTGTTACTGATGTTCCTGTATACCTTTGTTTACCATTGGTTTTCCTCTCTGCTTTGACTGGAGTTGTTGATTGTCCATAAGACAAAGATGATGGTACAGATTCTCCGTTTGAGTACTGATGATTGACACTTCCGTTAAGATACTGCTGACCGGGATTATTTGCATTATTACTGTTATTAGCATACAGATGATTTGAATTAGTTTGGTTGTTATCTTTCTTCAAAACCTTTTGATCAAGCTTAGTATGATTCGGATTAGTGGAAGAATCGTTTGCTTTATTTTCAACCAGTTTTTTTACTGTATCCTTCTGCTTTTCTTCCTTTTCGCTGTCAGAATCATCGTCTAAACTTCGTTGATTTTTGTAGTAGATACCGATCAAATATAGAATACCAACACAAACACTAATGATAACGGTGGCACAGATTATAATGCCCAATATTTTCCATACAGCATTACTCGAACTATCTAAGAAAAAGCAAATTAGTTTTTATCACACAATTCTAATGTTTCCTCAGTATTTCTTTTCAAAAAATATCTTAAGTCTCAAAGACAACACGTCTCTGACAACACGAACCCATGATGTAGAGTATCATTGCAGTCAGTAACCCTCCTAAGGCAAGCACACCTAATAATCCCAATGACACAAATAATACAACACAGGAAAACCTAGATGCACCAAACCATCCGACGTTTTCACTCTAAATTTATCAAAAAATATAGGAGTGAAATATCAAAAAATAAAATCATCAAGCTTACCAGTTTGTCACTGTTTTCTTTAATTTCACCTAATTCTTCATCACTATTTGTGGTTTGTGAACGCGGTCGACCTGAAAAAATATTCCAGTTAGCTGAATAAGACGGCTTTCTACCGTGAAACGTACTTGTGGAAATTGGAACAATTGCATTAGTTTCACGAGACATTCGTCTAGAGATTTTTGCTTTGTTAACGCTGACGCTGGGTAATATTCGACGTTGAGACGTATTTCCTTGAGTAATTGACAATGCTGATTGTTGTAAGATACTGCGAATTGGATTATTACGTTTCTGATATCAAGAGGTTAGGTGACGTTTAATATTCTACATCTTTCTACCATATAATACTATCTAATAAAAAGCAACCAGAGCTGGGCAAGTCAGGAGTTTTGCAAGTCACCAGTCAAGTTAAGTCATCCCTTGAAATTTTTTCCTCCAAGTCAAGTCAAGTCTGATTAAAATTAGGTAGAATATAAAATTTGCTAGTACCTTTTCGGTGAAAGAGTTTTTATAGCATTAGAAATTTTCGTTCATGGTAGAAAACGTCTAATTTAAACGAAAATCTCTTACTACACTCTAAAAAAAGTCGTAGATTAATAAACTATCAAAAAGAGTTTATCAAGACCAATGAACCTTTTAAAAAACGTTTTTCCGGTTTTTATATCCAAAAACTAAAAAGCGTTTGTGATAGGTGCAAAATGAAAAACGGGTGGTTTTTTATCAAAAATAGAAAACCTTTCTCAGTTTCTCAGTAGTTTAAAAAAAGAGCTAAAAAGCTCTTAGTTTTTTAGTTTTTTGGATATAAAAAACGGAAAAATATTTTTTAAATGCTTTATTGGTCTTAATAAACTCTTTCTGATAGTTTATTAATCTACGACCTTTTACAGAGTGTAGAAATGACTTGATTTTAAAAGAATTTCTCAAGTCAAGTCATATCCCCCTAAAATTTTGAACCAAGTCAAGTCAAGTCAAGTGAGCCTTGACTTGACTTGCCCAGCTCTGAAAGCAACCAATGTTGATATACTCAATAATTCACACGATTTTATCGTACTAGTGAGCGAAGTAAGTTATGAAATATACTTTATGAGTTCATTTTTTATTATAAGAATGACGATAATGGATTTATTGCATGTCTTACAGTCTATGCTCTGATTTCAGTGCCTAGTTGGACCGTCAATAAAAGACAATGAACAAATTTGGCGTTTTGCTATAGTCAAAAATATAATTATTATCTAAAAATTGTCGATTTTTTTGTGTCTCATAAACAGCAAGCTTATTTTTTTAGAATTCAAGTGCGTTTTTGAAAGCTTACCATCATTATTAAATGTTTTGCTTTCACGATAAACTATCTTTGTTGTGACTTGTAGTCCATAAACAACAAAATATCGGTTACTTTTAATAAAAATAAAACAAACAATAAAGCGGGTATGTATTATGAAACCTCTCAATTTTCAATCAGAATATTTCAATCAATATTTAACTGTCTGAAGCTCAATAATTTTCAATCATTAATTTTCTACTGAATATTAGTTTTGTTACGGAATTAACTGGATATTGTACAAAGGTGTCTTTTAGCTCTTGGAGATGATACATATTTTTGTCATAATTCTAAAAAGATAAAGAAACAAAGTATAAAGGGAGTTCAGTTAATAACGCCAAACCCGTGTCGTGAAATATAAATTTAATTTAATCGTATCATACCCTAAAAGTTAACGATAGAGCTAAACGACAAACTCAACTTCAAAAGATCTTGGAAGAATGAATGAACTTTGCTTAAGAAATCTGAGTAAAGACATTGCATTTTTTTCCAACGTTCTTTCTTTGGTAAAAATTCCACATTATCTTCGAATGGTTCTCGTCGAAATAGGAGAAAGCTGAGAAAGAGAAAAGCAGGGATGCCCTAGATTAATTTTAGATTGCATAATTACTCGTCGTTTGTGTTAAATGGCGGTTCAATGGAAAAGAAAGTAGGGATAGCCACAGAAATTGGGTGGGAAGAATATGGTAGCGTGAACGACAAAATTTTCTGGAACACTGACGTGTGGTGGGGTCGGCATTTTTTTTTAATCAGAGTTATTACAAAAAGTGGAACTGTGAAATACTTACCGACAAAAAATTAAGTATTAAATTTAGACAAAACTGGCGAAAGCAGTGTTTAAATTGAAGAATTTTCAAGCAAAAGTTTCGAAAAGCGACGACATTTGTCTTTCAGGTCCCATTTCATCGAATAAAAAACACTAAAATCCTAAAAAAATACATTCTTCTTTATTTCTCTATTGGCAAGCAAATATTACATTCTGTATTCTTACTGTGAAGGTATATCTCTCGCATACCGCAGTTATTCCTATCATATGTCGTTGATGTATTTGTTGCCAAGTTCATTTTCTGTTGGAGCATATTATCTCGATCACTTTGTTAATTCAGTGTGATTATAAACGATAGCACTATACACGGTAGACTAGAAAACAACTTATAGAGTATCATAAACGATATTCTAGGAAAGTCCATACAAATTCCTAGACGAATTTCTACTTTCTTGAAAATAAACTGTTGATATTCAAGTTTCGATTTTCTGTAGGAAATCAAATTGAATCTCTATTATTTAGAAAATCAAGCATTTTCTAAAAGTTTGAAATTCGACGGATGAATAATAAAAGTTTGAAAACACTTTAGCTTTTTCAAAGTCGATTTTCTATAAAATAGAGTTTCAAAAAAATTTACAGTGTACAGTGATTGTTATGCAAACATAAAAACCAATTAATAATATGTTCAAGCCTTGTTTATACAATTGTTACCAATTGTTCGTACGATAATGATTACATCAATAGCATTAATAGGAGCAAAAAAAATAGAAACAAATAAATTTAAAAGCTGAGATTGACAAAATATTGAATGGTTCATTAATGATCAATTAATTAAATACGACAATATCCGATGATCGAACTAATTTTTATTTTGGATTTATACAAGAAATAGAGAAAAAGAGAACATTTTAGTAGAATTTTAGAAAAATATATTGTATTTGATAATTATCTGTACCAAAATATAATATAGTTCGATGTTTTCTGAATAGCTTTTGAACGAAAGGCGATAGAGACTTGCGGTTTTCAGATTCTGCAACTAGACATTTTGAAACGCAAATCTACAAAAAAATCAGGGTTCCCGATTGTTAGAAAATAATTACATAAAGTACTTGATCTCGCATCTGGGTTCGTTTTATTCTCTGCATAACACTGTTTCTTTAGTTCTTTTTATTACTATCATGCCACAGCGGCCGTATATATCTTTGTAATGATATTCACTCATTCTCGCTTCGTTTATGTTCTTTTGTTAGTATTTGTACATATCTGGATGTATCACTCTGCTGTTTCTTTACTACGAATAGAGATACAGTTCCAATTGTAAACGTGGTGTGTTTTCTTCCCTCTTCCTTTTTGCTTTTTTCAATAAAGAGAGTAGCCAGAAAACTGACACAAAGACGGTGGAGAATTTTAAGAGGGGAAGAAGTCTCACACAGATCAGGCTTACCATTCGACGCAAAATCCGAAAGCTTATCGTTCCCAACCACACTATGAAGTCCAACCTGAAATAATGCCAATCAATAGCCAAAACAGTTCTCTTCAAAATTCTGCTAAGCCCAGGTCTGCTTTGGTTCCGGAGATACAGGTATTTTTCGAGGACACACCTGTCCCCTTCCGGACACGTCTGGGAATCTCAGAAACATGTGAACCATAGGTAATCGACCATACTGATCACCGTGGCGGTGTTTGCTTCATTCCCCACCCAACCACAACTTCAGAAAAGCCAATTTGGTAAAACCTCGGTTTTTCGCCTGTTACCATCAAAAAATACAAGCCGTATATTTCACTCATTTCTCGTCAAAAATACGCAAATTTTCAGGAACTTCTCAGAATAGAGCATAGAATGCAAGTCGAGTTGAAAAAATTCCATAAGTTTAACTTAAATGGTCAATACAATTTCTAACTGGTGAAGCTTTAAAATGGTATCTGACCGACACAACTAGAGCACATAACCACATGGGCTGCTTTTAAAGCAGCATTGCATGCCAATTATCCACCATCACCAGAATCTACTCGTACCGCCATTTTTCAACAATTATTAGCCCGACAATTATTATTATATTGTTATTAGCCGAACAACATCATGATGAGAAATTTATTCAGTATGATAGTGATGTTAAAAAATTATGTTATAAATACGATCCGAAATTATCAACTGAACAACAATTAGATCTACTTAAAAATGATATGAAAATCTCTTTATTAGAAAAAATTAGCTGTCTAGGTATATGTACACCTGAAAAATTATTCGAAATAGTACAGCTGTACGAAGCTGACCAGCAATTAATTGATTCTCCTACATTGCAAGCAACATCAGATTCTACTACTCTTACCTCACAATCATCCAGTATCTACCCTGTCTCTTCTACTCAACATCCATCATTTACATCATTATCGCCGTCCTACCTTTCTTCATCGTCACAATATTATTCATATCCTCGTTTCCAACATCCAATTATTGGTCGGCTTCGCCATTTCGTAAACCATACGCATCAAACACACGAAATCGTTCAAACCTTTGATATCGATGTGGTCAACCGGGACATTATGCTCTCGGCTGTTTAAACAAATAACGAGGTTTCCAGATGGTGATACCCCTATTTAGAACAAAACCCATCTTTAATATTTATTCGCTTACTTGTAAATAACCACATCGACCAGACCAGGGAGAGAAAAGAATCTGAAGACAATGATTGTAGCTATGATAAGAGAAGGAATGATGACAAAGAGAATGCTATTGGGAGAGTTATAACTTATGCCAGTAACGACTGACATAACAATTATTTACAAAAAAACATACACAAAACAAAAACTATTTACAGCAAAGCCTTCCATCCTAGCACCTAATGGTCTCCATCCTCGAGTACCATAACCCACCTGTTCGGTCACGAGACCTAAGATGGACAGAGATACTGCAACGTCACTGTACTAGTGCGTGATTATATAAAGGAACATTCCAGGAAATGTATTTCATATAGTCACTATCTCATCATGCCATCCTGTGACACCATTGTATATATTACATCATGTTTTTCTGTTACGTTCTTTCTCGTCTATATATATATACACAGGCATATACTGTACTAGAGAGAGTGCTTTTTCCTTCGTAATAAACCGATTGTATATATAAGTCAAGATTTGAACAACTTAGGCAAAACCTAACAAATGGTGCATGCACTAGCCAAACTTCCATTCTGACGTATGGTCATTACCAGAGCAGCCGAACAAGCGATTTTACAGCACCAACAAGAACTTCTGCATTACTATTTACTTGATTTTGTTAACACTGAAATCGAACAGACAAACCATCTTACATCACAGCCTCAAACTACGTTTATTTATCAGCCGAAAGAATTTATGATGGTAGATGCAATAGTCAAAGATTTAATCGTTGATAAATTGAAAAAAGCAAATACATTCAGTGGAAGAATTGAACAGGATGTTGATCTGTAGTTACGTGATATCACCGCTTCCTTTGATATGGAAAAATTGGGTCCTAGTCAAGCACTACAAGTTGTACCGAGCTTTCTTACGGACAATGCTTTAGAATGGTATCTAAATAATCGTGTCATCATTACAACGTGGGATGAATTTGTTCAACATCTTCGAGCTGTATATAAATCACCAGCTGCTGAACAGATTGCTTCACAAAAACTTCGTAATCGTAAACAAGAATTACATGAACCTGTTACTGCATATTATACTGATATTATACGTCTATGTAATATCATTGACGATCGAATGACTGATGCATCTAAACTCGATCATCTACAACAAGGTTTAAAACCAGCTTTAACCAAAGAAGTTTTACGTGAAAAGTCAAAAACACCCACTGAATTTTTAGAATATACCCTAGAAGAAGTTCTAAATCAATTGGTTAATGCCAACAAATCTAATTATACTGGACAACAATTGGATAAACAAATACGTGTTCAGGAATTTACTAATCAACAGCCGTATAATTATTCATCATCAAATACGTCTTATCAACCTCGATATACGTCACCATATTGTTATCCGACTCCTCGGTCACCATCGGCTAATCGTCCTCCTTCGCCCTATTATACACGTTATCCAGCATCATGTCCTCCTACTTTTCGTTGCTATAATTGTAATAAAACAGGACATTATGCTCGTGATTGTTGGCAGCCAAAAAAGCAGTAACAGAGACGCTTACAGATGGTAGTGCCTCTTCGGACTTAATAAACCCATTATTAATCTTTATAAACACTTTCATAAATGGACATAACGTTTTAGCTTTATTAGATACTGACGCTAGTCAGTCTGTTATATCCGAAAAAACGTTACGAACAATAAACAAGAAACATTATTATTATCCTTCACAAAAATTAACCCTAGGTGACGGAAAAACATCATTAGACACCTGTAGATCCATTCGGCTTAACATCTCTCTTCAAAATCTTACCACTGAAATCAACGCGTTAGTAGTTAAAGAATTAGCAGCAGAACTTATTTTGGGAGGTGGCTGGATTAAGAAATACGATGTAAATATAATGCCGCCAAAACGTCAGATTTCTGCATCTACGTATTATAAAAAAATTTTTGTAAATTTCGCTCACGATCATCAGCTACCATTGAAACTCGACAAAGATTATCATATTTTACCTAAACACAAATGTCTAGCCAAATTAATCGTACCAACAACAGTTGATACATATCATTATTTTCATGCAAAAAATGAAAAATTCCAAAATCGTAAACTTATTCGAATTTTCAACGGCACCATCGATATTATTCAAGAAAGGGCCGAAATTACTATTTTCAATAATTCATAATAATTCAATAATTCAGATGCCGGTAACAATCCAGAAAAACACTACTGTCGGTTATTTATCTAATCTTCCATCTACTAGTTATCTGTCACCAATTACACCATATCCAACTACACCATATTTAAATACATTTACACACTCAACTGCAAATAATGCGACTGCATCTAAAGCGATTACTGATGTCATTGAATCGTTGCTATCCCATCTCACACTTCAACAAAACTACGACAAAATCTTTGAAATTTTACAACTTTATTCGACTCTTTTCGATACATCCAGACCTCTACAAGCTACCACATCTATTCAACATGTAATCGATACCGGAAATCGTCTTCCCGTCACTACACGACCTTACTTTAAAACTATCGAGCAACGTAAAGATATTCAACAAAGGATTACAAACATGTTATGTGCGTGTATCATTATTCCGTCAACATCACCTTGGTCATCTCCAGCAATTTTGCTCAAAAAGCCGGATGGCAGCTTTAGATTTCTTGTTTATAACCGTAAACTTAATGAAGTAACCAAAAAAGACAGTTATCCACAACCAAATACAGAGGAGCTATTACAACGCATCGGCCGACATTCATGGTTCACCAAATTAGACTTGAAGTCGGGATATTTTCAGATCCCCATACAACAGGCTGACAAAGAAAAAAACTGCGTTTGTCACTTAGGACGGCCCCTCTATCAATTTGAAGTGTTGCCACAAGGTTTAGCAAATGCACCGCCCACATTTCAACGTGTTATGAATAACCTCTTAGCTAATAATCGATGGGATTGGTTGGTAGTCTACCTAGATGATATTATGGTATTCTGTCGTTCCTTCGATGAACACATGAAACATTTAAACGAAGTCTTGGCCATTTTACACGCACGTAATTTTCAACTTAATCCGCTAAAATGTATGATAGTCGTACAAGAAATCGAATCTCTAAGTCACACCGTGACATCCACGACAATCAAATCATCCATTGAACGAATTAAACCTATTTTAGATATGCCAGAACCTCGTACATTAAAACAAGCTAATTAGTTTATTGGAAAACTAAATTGGTATCGCCGATTTTTTGCAAAAATCACTGCGCCTATCCATAAAGTTACTAACAAAACTCGACTTCGACGTAAAGATTTTTATTGGCACCAAGAACAACATGATGCATTTCTTAAATTAAAGGACGTATTAGCTACAGAACCATTACTTCTTACATTTCCACACCCCACAGCTCAATTTATTTTATCGACTGACGCTTCTGGGTATGTAATCGGTGGCACATTAAAACAAGAAACAGATGGAAAAATACATTACACTATTATCTATCGCGATTACTCAATTCAGCCGAACAAAATTATTCTACGATACAGCGTGAAGCATTAGCCGTATTCGGGTGTTTGCACAAGCTTCAACATTATTTAAGCGACAGACCAATTATTATGGAAATAGATCATCGTCCTTTGCAAAATTTTCACAAAAATTATAAATTAAACAACAAACGTATCAACACGTGGCTAACCAAATATCAGGACTTATTACCTAATATTCAGCTTATCAAATATAAAAAAGGGAAAACGAATGGCGATGCTGATACTATGAGCCGACTTGACCTTGCTCACATACTGGCAACACTCATGATTCCCAACTTATTATCATCACCGCCACAATTAAATGTTACTACACGCTCTATGACAAAAGCAACAGCCTCGACATATCCTACACCGCCTGTTGCTATTCCCCATCCCACGTCGTCTCTTCCACCAGATTTCAGTATCGATCGAATTAAACGAACTGAACATAGCAACCCTACACTATATGAAACCATCCAACAAATACTCGCCGATCCTTCGTCTCATCCTACATTAATCGTTAAGGACAAAATTTTATACAAAATTCTGCCAACTCGTCGAAATACAAATCACAAGCTTTTATATGTACCACCTGTATTAGTAACCGAGATATTAGAAGCTTATCATGATCATCCGACAGCTGGTCATTTGGGTACCAAACGCACATATCAGAAATTAAAAACTCGCTACTTCTGGCCTAAAACGAAATCATCCATCGATAATCATATCGCCTCTTGTACAAAATGTGCAAAATTTAATATTCGTCGCACAAAAACTCCAGGAAAACTTTTACTGATCGAGCCACCCAAGGCGTTATGGAGATACGCGGTATGAACTATTGGAGTCCGACAACACCAGCAACCAACGGCAACCGTTACGTGCTAGTTATTACCGACTATCTGTCCAAATTTGTCATAGCTAAAGCAATACCAACCAATACTGCTCAAACAACTGCCCAGATCCTTGTTGATGAACTCATCTTCAAATATGGTGTACCACATCGTCCTATCACAGACAATGGTGTCCATTTCAACAACGATCTCCTCAAAGCATCAGCGGCACAGATAGGTTTTCATCATATAAAATCAACTCCTTATCATCCATAAACAAACGGTCAGGTAGAACGGTTTAACGCTACTTTTCGTCCGCAATGGGCCAAATTACAATCAGAAAACACCAATGACTGGGATGAATTTTTACCATCTATCACATTTGCGTACAATACCGGGCAACATGCATCCACCACGTTTACACCTTTTCAGTTGATGTATGGTCGCCACGCCACTCTGCCGTTCGATCCACCAAAGGATTCACTCATCATGATCCAACCCTCCGATTATTGGATCCAAATACAGCGTTTATTACGGATTTATCAACAAACCGCATGTTCAAACATCAAAACTACACAGCATTATTAGAAACAACGATATGACAAAGGCCGAAATGATCCTAGTTATTTTGCCGGCGATTACGTTTTTTCTAAAAATACAAGTCGTAAATCAAAGATGGAACTTTACAGTTACTGTTATCACCGCTACTCGGTAACTGTAACTGCTGAACAGTTGACGTTCTTGGTAACAGTAACGGATAAGC
Source organism: Didymodactylos carnosus (assembly GCA_905250885.1). Lineage (NCBI taxonomy): Eukaryota > Metazoa > Rotifera > Eurotatoria > Philodinida > Philodinidae > Didymodactylos > Didymodactylos carnosus. The sequence continues at coordinate 2,474 of CAJNOQ010001953.1, read as the reverse complement.
AGTTACTGTACAAGTAACGGTAACTGTTCAGTATATCTTTCAAGAGTCAAATCTCTAAATATCTAGGTGAGTGGATATTTAGATTTATTCTCTCCTTAGCCTATAAATAGTGGTGTTTCTCTCACTAGGAGTGGGCTTTTGTATGAAAATTAACAACTGTGTATCAAATGGTATTGTCAAAATAAACATATTATTTAAAAGCATATTGCTGTGCACATACAAGACCACAAGATAGTTTAATATGACCCAACTACCTAACAGTTAGCGAGGAACTCAGTCGTCGTTGTAAACGTGAACGACGTTGACCTACCGATTTCCCGGGAACCGACCGAGTATTTCGAATCCTAGACTACGCAGTGACATTATCCTTAGTCTTTCTTATATATCATTTTGAAGTCCGGGAAATTCTCCATCAAATGATGTGTAAAGTGGATTGGTTAACGGGAATATTAGTCACTAATATAGAGTTGAACGACGTTGATCTATCGGTTACCTGGGATTCTACGAAGTATTTCTCATCTTGGACTACCCAGTTACATTATCTTTAGACTATCTTGTATATCATTTTGTAGTCCGTGAAATCCTCTATCGAATAATGTATAAAGTAGAGTGGTTAGCGAGAAAATCAATCACAAGTTATACTAGATAGTGATGTATTTTCTAGAAAAAGACCCGTTTTAGTTTTGGAAATATGTGGCTCGCCACATTGGTGGTTAACTTCTAAAAAATCTTACTTTCTTCTTTTATATTCAACAACTAGATAAACTCTTTTTGGCTATCATGACTGTCCGGCTTTCTCTTCGCGTCATGATAGTCAGACCTAATGTGTATTCTCAAATGGGTAAACAACATAATGAAGTAAAAGTAATTTTTCCAAAAGATAGACTCATGTAAAGTGTGATCTTCAAAAAACGTAGAAAACAAACCTTTAGTGGTTGGGTTTGAGTGAGAAAAAATTTGAATCTCAAGCATCGCCAAAAAAACTCTTGTAACGTCCGCAGTCTCCTGATTACCTCTCTTATCAAACGTATTTTTTTTCCAATAACTGAGTACGTTTGAAATTATCAAATTATAGAAACCAGAAGTGCTTTTGTTGTCCTTTCGAATGGGGTATGATAAATCATGTTCTGATTCACTTTTTAACCAGAAATCGCCAAGTTTTTGAATAGTTTCAGAAAAGCAGTTAATTAGACTTAATTAATGATTTTCAGATACTGATCGAGCTCTGTTCTTTTGCTAAAATAGAATTTTCGTAACAGCATTCAATTGTCTACAAACTCACATTAGTGTTAGCCTTTACTAACATCGTTTGCGCTATGATTAAAATGGATTTTCTCGATGTTTTATCTTTCTGATGCAAAGCAGTATTTTTTACCAAAACAAAGTTTTATATACGCTTTTATTACTATCAACCAATAACTGGAAGATTTTCGAAAGCAGAACGATCGATAGAGTTTTGCACATGCTACATTCTCATCTATTGGGCTTTGAAGAAAGATTTCTCTGTCTGGCTATAGTGAAGAAATAAAGAAAAAGGCACTTCACAAGAGTTTTTCTGGCGGTGCTTGAGATTCAAATTTAGTCTCACTCAAACTCAATCACAAAAAGTTTGATTTCTATATTTTTTGAAGATCAAACTTTGCTCGTTCCAACGGAAAAATAATTAACCTTCCAGCACATCAGGAACATATAGAAATAGTGCTCGACATTTGTCCAATTACTTATGACTCGTAGATTAAACGTTAGGAAACGTTATATACTGATTGAAACATTATATACTGACATTATATATCGTATAACAATAAAATGGAAGTTTTACTTTTAGGCATGTCTAAGAATGCTCATAGAATAATTACTGATATTTTGAATCTACCGCATGCGAGTCATAAGCTAGAAGTACAACTGACTGGAATTCGAAATAGAGCAAAAGCGATGCTTGCTGCTACAGGAAAAACAGTAGACGATTGCACTTTGAAAAAGGCATGTAGAAATACAATTAGGGATGCACCATTTACGGTTAACCGATACCAGTTGTAACCGATAATTATAATTGATATTCTCAAGGAAGTTTTTTAACAAATAATTAAAATTTCAGTCTTCAATTTTTGGTTAGAATTTTTGGTCAGTTTGGTTAGAACTGTAACCGGTGCATCCATAAGTTATGGATGCACCGGTTACAGTTCTAACCAAACAACCGATACCGGTTGTAATCAGATATCTGTTGTAACCAGTTATCGATTGTAACATATGCCGGTTGTAATCGGTGCCAGTTGGAACCGATTTTCATAAGATATGAAAGGCAGTATTGGAAATTTTCAGAAAATGGCTGCACCGTAATGCTTAAATTTTAATCTAAAGAAGAAAACTCTGTCTTCCACTGATACAAAACGTGGAGTAATTTGAAACAGAACTCAGAAATCCGAAGAGGAGTGTGAGATATAACAGATTCGAGTGGGAATCTTCTGTTCGAGTAC
>CAJNOQ010001952.1:0-27304 GCA_905250885.1 Didymodactylos carnosus | reverse complement strand
AGCTTGATTTCGTGTGTAACTACGTATTCTTAATTAGTTTTGTGTACCTTGATTTTCTGGTTGAAGGAAAGAAGTTAAAAATAGACATTTATACACCATTCGATAGACAATTTCAAGAGCTACATTTGCACTATTTATATTTGAAAAAAGGATTATTTCGATTTTCCGCCTAATTTCCGCCTATATGCCCACTGTGTGTAGCTGTTTAGTATAGAAAATGAAGACTTGAGACTACATATTTTATATGAAAATAAATTCTATTGACTTTAATTACGTTGACAAGTAATATGATCAGTCTAAGGCTCTTATCTCTCTCTCTCATTGAAAATCGTCAAAATTATAGTAGATGTATTTATTACTCTACAACAATAACATTTAATGGCATTATCTGTAAAACGAGGATGCTATTTTAAAACAAATTGAAAAAGAAGTATTTCAAAGAATTAAAGTTTTAGAACAGTTGACACATATTATGTACACAACGCTATCATTATTTTGCTGACTATTAATATTGAATAATAGACTAAAATAATGTACAACAATAACATAAATTTTGCTGCCTTGCACTAATATATGAATTAATCTGTCTGCCATTTAATAACACAGATGTACCGACGACCACATATAAAGAGACAAGAAAACTAGAGAATAAATTAAATGGGACTAAAATAATATCAATTAATTTAATATTCGCCTTCGTCTTCTCCCTCAGCCGGTGCAGTATCAGCTCCAACTTCTTCATAATCCTACAAACAAACATGTTCTTTTAATCAAATCTGTTCTTTTTTACACTCTTAAAGCTATTACTTTTTCTAACATTGCCAAATCTTCTCGAGCTTCGCTAAATTCGCCTTCTTCCATACCCTCACCGACATAATGATGGACAAAGGCTCGTTTTGCATATAGTAAATCAAACTTATGATCTAGTCGCGCCCATGCTTCTGTAAAATGTAATTCGATATGATAATAGAACGAGTAAAACGCGATAGTTACCTGCAATAGCAGTCGTATTAGCCATCATACATGCTGCACGCTGCACTTTTGCCAAATCACCACCTGGCACAACTGTGGGTGGTTGATAGTTTATTCCAATTTTAAATCCTAAATATATACAGAAGATTTTGAATGAGTACTAGTTTGGCAAGAGAGTGTCAGTTCTTACCTGTGGGACACCAATCAACAAACTGAATATTTCTATTTGCTTTTAATGTTGATATCGTAGCTATAAATGAAGTTGAAGTCAGTAAGCAATGCAATTTTAAACCAATAATAATTAAGAAATACGGAAATATGAAGAGATCTGGTCATGAATAATAATCTCTTACCATTAATGTCTTTTGGCACAACATCTCCACGATCTGAAATATTCAAATATATTTAATTTATTTAATTTATTAATTCATTTTATATTTAATGAATACTTACATAGAATACAACAGGCCATGTATTTTCCATGTCTTGGATCACATTTTACCAATTGATTTCCTGGTTCGAACAATGCACTGGTAACCTCTAAAAAATTAAATATTTCATTTTTTACACTAAGAAAATTGATAAGATCTAATTTGCATCATACCAGATGTTGTTAATTGTTCATGATAAGCTTTTTCAGCTGATATAATGGGTGCATATGTTGTTAATGGAAAATGAATACGTGGATAGGGTACAAGATTAGTTTGAAATTCTGTCAAATCAACATTAATTGCACCATCAAATCGAAGTGATGCTGTTATGGAACTAATCACTTGAGCCATTATACGATTAACATTTGTATATGTGGGCTTTTCTAAATCCAGGTTACGTCGACAAACATCATAGACAGCTTCATTATCAATACAAAAACAGCAATCAGAATTTTCAAATGTACTGTGTGTAACTGAAATAGAATTTAGTATCATTAATAATCTGTCAATGTGTAGTAGACAATTTTACTTACCTAATATTGAATTGTATGGTTCAACCACAGCTGTTGCGATTCTCGGCGCAGGATAAACAGCAAATTCTAATTTGGATTTTTTACCATAATCAACAGCTAAACGTTCGACGAGTAACGAGGTAAATCCTGATCCAGTTCCTCCACCAAATGAGTGAAAAACAAAAAATCCTTTAAAAATAACAAAACTTAGCATGTATATGAATTGATGTTGAGAAGAAAAAAAATCTCTTTAATACCGAGAAGACCCGAACATTGATCGGCCAGTTTTCGAATTCGATCTAATACTAAATCAATAATTTCTTTCCCAACAGTATATCGTCCACGTGCATAATTGTTAGCTGCATCTTCTTTTCCACTAATCAGTGTTTCTGGATGAAATAATTGACGGTATGTTCCTGTTCGAACTTCATCTAAATGATAACATAATCATTAATTAGTTCAATTTCATTAGAAGAAACATGCAATAATCGTTGAGGACATTTCTTATGTCCAAAGAAGTATATTAAATATCATAATCGTTTCATTAAGGAAAAGTTTATGAACAAATCTCATGTTCAGAAGCAAAACTAATTTTCACTTTCTAAAACGTTTTATCTTTTAGTAGCTGAAAATTCTTCAAAAAAGATTTTGTGCTACTCTTACTGAAGAAATGTTTTTTAAACTCTCCTAGTCTGTTGTTAATTGTTTTTGAAGAGATACTAAAACAGGTGGACATGAATTTACATCAAAAACAGTATTGGTAGAGGAGAATTTTTACGAATCGCTTACCGATAACTGTTGGTTCTAAATCAATAAATACCGTTCGGGGAACATCTATATGAAAACAAATTTGAGTATAAAGATAAGATTTAACGATCTATTAAAGCGAACTCTCATCAGTCATTTAACAAAAACTCTGATTAGTCGTCTGTAAGCTAAAAAGAGATAAATATGATTTTCCATAGGAATTTAGACAACGCTAAACTCTCAGATACAAATACAATATACTCATTTTATCTTTAGATAAATGGCGGTTATAAAAATAAAATTTTGAGAAGTATAGAGCAAACGTTCTTCTAGTTCAACTGAGAACCGAACAAAAAGTTTCAGTCATTTTTTTTTCACATTTTACTTCTATCTCACTGCTTAGTGCATGTATTAGAGATTCTTTCTCAAAAATTTTGCAAGTTCTGATTGAACAAAAGGATTTGACTCGATTTAATATCCTCTAATCTTCTAGATAAGATGGATACAAGAAAATACTGTTAAAAAAATGATTAGCCCTCATAGAATATTTCATAATTAGATGAGCGTTTACTATGATCAGTTTGCAGCTTGTTCGCTTACATTTGCCCGCTCCTGTTTCAGCGAAAAATGTTTGAAAACTATCATCCCCACTTCCCAGTGTGGCATCCGTTGGCATTTGACCATCAGGTTGAATACCATGCTCTAAACAATACAATTCCCAACAAGCGTTGCCAATTTGAACACCACATTGCCCAATATGAATAGACAAACATTCACGCTGAAACAAGACATTTTAGAAGCATATTTTAATAAATACATTTAACACACATTTTATAATCAGTGAATCTTACCATTCTGATTAAGTATCGATTGTGTATGTAACCTGTGCGTCTACTGATAAAACGCAAAAATTGACTTATAACAAACAACTAATAAAATGACGATATATTCAAATTGATCAGTGTATAGTAGAAAAAAAAATTAAGGATCAACAATCAACAATGATGTGTGATGTATACGGTAATTTATTGTGTATTTGTTTTAGTACCCAAAATACTTGAATACTTAGAAATAGTCAAAAGTCAAATTAGACTGTTTCGATGGGTTTCGGCGCGTTGTTAATTTAAGAAAAGTAACAGCATAGCGATCTATATTAACTATTAGTTTCTAGTTTTTAATGTACATGAATATAGTATACACAATATGATAAAAAATCGTTTCTGTCCGTACATACGATGAAGAGAAAAAGAGAGAGTATAAGCGTAAAGTTAATTAAGTAACAGTGCGCAATAGTAGAGAGGTAACATTACGATTATTAGCAAAGACAAACAGTTGCATTTTTGAAGACTGACAGATGTTAAAGTCGTTTTTTAAGTAACGTACATTTGTTTGAGAAAAAAAATTCAGAATACACTTACTGTTTTGGTCAGTTGAAATAGGACGTAAGAAAGCTGTTAGTTCTTCATTTGATTCATCTTGCACATCTCTCTACTTGAGAGCATCCAGCACTCTATATTAGTCACTTTAATGGTGCAGACACCAGTTCAAACTTACTACGAACATTGAAAATGTTTTTTTCGCCACCAGTCACATTAACAAACAGAAGAATCTGAGTTTTAATGATTATTTAGTGGAAATAGATAAAACATTTTTGACGAAATGAACTTATACAGTCTGCTTTCAAACTTCTGAAAAAATACCATTTAAAAATATTTGATGAAGTTGTTAATAATTATAAACCAAACATTATAGAGCGATCATCGTAACAGCCGTTTTATGTTTTGCTAGTCATTATGTTAATACTTCATGAAAAACTTTCGATTGATCCCAATTAAGAACATTTTTTCATTTTTAAAAGGTGTTGGGAAATGAATTTAAGAAAAACCGCTAAAATTGAGTATTCCTGCTCAAATTTCCATTTTTTAAACGCAAAATTTGACTATTATTAAGTTTTTTTAGCTTGGATACGTTTACATTTCCGTAGGAAAAAACTTCATCATTAGTGTACGCTCAGTAAAGAATAGAGAAGGGCGAGTACTCGTACCGTTTCTGAAGTACTCGTACTCGACGATTGAGAACTTGGCACTCATAAAATGCTTGTTGGAGCACTTTTACATTTTGATTTTTGAATACATTTTAACTAAAAACGGCTTTTTTTATGTCTCAAATGAGCTTCATCTAATATCATCGATTAATTTAATTTTCCTCAGATAGGGTATATATTTTGTAGACTAATAGTCGAAAATATTATCTGTTCTGCTCTGTTCGCATCATTACTCGTTCAATGACACTGAACATCTCGGAAAATAGAAGAATGAAGATGTGAACTTTTAAATATTCGACCACTATACGGAGAAAAAAATCAAAGTAAAAAATGTTGAGTACTTGCACAAAAAAACCAGTATTCCTCCTCCATCTCTGATAAAGAACAATATAATACAACTACATGGGATGAAAGTAAGTAAAACAGAAGTGAAAATAAAATATAGCACTGGTCCCTTTCACATATTAGGCAGTATTCTAGATCAAACGAAAATTAATGTAAGATTGTTTCATTTCATATAAACTACGTTTGATGCAATCGCTTCGTTCTTCGTACCTGTTTGTTTTACTATGCTGTTAATATGTATATTACGCTAAAAAAAAAAGTTCAACAACTTTCAGTAACGATATATACAGTTTAAGAAAAAAAAACTCGTATAAATAATACGAGCAATAACAAGATAAAAGAAGATTCAACGCTTAAGCAAGCAATACTGTACAACTCAAAAGAGATAAAAGAAATTGCATGTGTATACGGAAAAAAAGAACAAAGAGCTCATTTGACTATACAAAAATACCATTCAGTATATATAAAAGTGACTAAAGATATCCATCAGTTGTTATTATCTGACATTAAATCGGAAGATTAGAAAAAATTATTCAGTTTTTGAGATTGTAAAATAAGCACCTCTTAAAACTGATTGAGGAAAACATGTTTCAAGAAGAGACATTTCCAGATATGGACATTCATTAACAAATTGATCTAATAATATATATGTTGCTTCTTTATGGATAATATCACCATTGTTTGTCGTTGACGAACTATTTCGATGATGATGATTATTACTGGTAATCGAACAATTAACATCAATCAATCTTAAGAGACTACATGATGCTAGTGCAAGAAATTCTTTACATCTTTCTTCAATATTTGTTTGACCATATTCTAAGAAAAATGTGACTATTAACGTATTAATTGCTTTTGTTATACAATGTGAATTATTTGTATGTGCATTTAATGCCGGAATATACTTTGTACTTTCTAATTTGGCTAGACGTGGTATTGCCACAGCAATATAAACAATAATTAAACACGATAATACATAATCATCGGATTCAACATTGACGATTGATGTAGTTGATTGTTTTTGATTTATTAAAGCTTGACAAAGTGTTGAATCAATGATTGTTGGAGAACCAGTAGATGAAAACATTTCATTAATAAGTAAATCATGTTGTTGTTGTTGACTATTAGTTCGATTACTATTATTAAAAAATGTTGTTTTATATTGTTGATAAAAATGTTCTAATGTTGACATCAAAAATGGCATTCGTCGTTTTAATACATCATTCAATGATTCTTCAATCAACGTTTTTAATTGTAATAAAACACCAATTAAAATAACACGTTGTAATAATAAATCAACATTTTCCAATTGTTTTAAATATAATTTCATTTGATTTGGTTTATCAAAATTGATACGTAAATTATTTAATAGATCACGTTGTTGATGAGTTAATTTTCGAATCTCATTTATTTGTTGAACACAACGATATAAAATCATTTCACATAAATATTTACAACCATCTTAAAAGAGAAAAGTTCAAAGTTCAAATACTGTTTTTTTTTCAGTACTACTTTTCTAGAAAAGTTTTTTTTGTTTTAAAGAGATATTCTCTCTCACTCAACAACCTTATGTGATTACAGTCGAATAACATTAGCCAGACAAATATAGAAACAATGCACAGTGGAAAAAAATTCTTACATGGTTTAATTAATTCGACTAATGCTCTTAATTCATTGTATGAGGCATATTCTTCTGGATCGAATGGTATCGTTAAATCTTGTTGATATATACTAACAAATGATTTTCTTATTGGTGAATAAACAATATGTCCCATTGTTATACGTTTAATTAACACTTCCAGAAACCAATGTGTATAAAGTGATGTTATTGTCTCACTACCAGCACTGTCCAATGGTTGACTCTGTTGTAGTAATACTTCATTAAATATTCGAATTGTATCAATTTGACAATGAGATTCAACTAATGTTAATATATCCATATAAGATTCTACAGATGATAATAATTCAGATGGTTTTGATATTTCCATTTGTGGTGGATGATAATTAACCATTTCTGATAAGGATTTATTAAATCGATTTTCTAAATGAGATGTTAAATATTCGGTGGGTAGAAATTTATGTTCCCAAATAATAATATGTTTTCGATAGGATATTGTAAAACAAAGTTCATTTAAAACCATAATTAATTTATCAACTTTTGTCATGTCACGACGATTTGAACGACGAGATTCATCACCTGGAAGCATTACTATTGAACTTTGTACAATAGCCACTTCTTGTTTTGATGTTTGTTTCTTATTCGACGATTCTAATGCTTTCTTTTTCAATCGTGAAATAACAGCATTTTTTGGTAACAACTAAAATTTAAATAGTTCTAAAAAGAGATTAATTTATTTTGTTTCAACTTACTCGTTCATTCATTATAAAATATTCATTGGCTATTTCGGACACAGTACTTTTAATTTGTTTACATATTTCATCAATGAATGCGTGTGTACTTTTCAAACTTAGATCACCAATTTGTTGTCGTTCTTCGGGACATAATTCATGTGTAGCATTAATAAAATGTTGACAAACTAACGGAAATGCAATAGCATATCGTATTTGTGATGGATAATAAATACATGATGAAAATAGTTGATCAAATTGTGTTAAATAAAAGTAAAATATTGATAAATCACTTGTTTCAAATAGTAATGCGTCAATATCATCAACACATTTCGAATGAAATATAATTGTGTTCATTGTTTGTGCTAAACGTTCATTTTGAATAATGGTCATAGTCGATGATGTTTTTTTTGTTAAACTAATATACGCTTGCATACGAAACCAATCAAGACGTAGTGCACGAAGATCAATTGTATCCGCTGTCACCGCATTACTACTATCAGTAGTTCCAACACGATTTGATAATGTACTTATTGTATTATAGAATGATGACAATAAAATTGATTCATCTTCGGTACATGTCACATTTAAATTGGATATAATATTATTTAAATCAATGGGATCCAATTTTGATAAACATTCAATGTAATATTGTTTGATTACAGATGAATAAGTCACGATTAGAGAACGTAATTCTTCTAGAAAAAAAAAACGAAGAGATATTTATATTCACAAATCGATTAAAAATTTTCAATTTACTTACCAATATAGAATAAAAATTCTGGAAATGTTCGATCATTATAATCATCTCTATTCGATGTACCAGTTGATGTTGTTTTTTTTTCTTTTTGTAATTTAACTGGAAAATTTTCGCTATGACGAAGTAACCAGATGATTTCATCACGTGCCAGACTCAAACCGACAAATAATGTTAACATTTTTGGACCTAAAACAAACATATTAAGCTCAATTATAAGTAAAAAATGTTTAGATGATTATTACGTTTACCTAGTAGTGCAGGAGTATCGGCAAAGATTAATGCTAATTCTTTTAATTGTGGTCTGATGTATTTTCTTCTTTCTCGTCTATATAATGGTTGTTCATTAATCGCTTTTTTAAATGTATCATTTAATAATTCTGCTAACCGTAATTGTCTGTATTGTTTGTATATGTCTAAATTATTATTCAAATATTGATGTGTCATTAATAATTCATCACGATATAAAACATGAACAAATCCGCTTGATAATGCTTTCTCAAATAGTTGATAACATTTTCCATTTGTTATTAATTGTTGTGGACAAATAATCATCGAATAAATAATCCATCGTTCCATTAAATCTTGTGAAAGATAATCGCACGGTAATGTTTCAGATGTATCCATTAAATGAGAAGATGTTGATGATGATATGAGACTAAGTAATGTTTTTGAACGCCATTCAGATACTTTACACGTACGACGCTCATATATTGGTGTTAATGACTGAACAGCTTCACCTATCGAACGACTATGAGGAACAAATTCATCGTGTAATTTTTTCAATGGTTGATCATAATCAATAATTAATTGACCTAATCGAGGAAAACTCGAATCACCATGACCATGTGTTAAATCGGTGGCGACATTATATAAGCCCAGTACAATTTTTCGATCATCAACACGTGATAATAGAATCATTAATGAAATATATGTAGATATTAATTCTAAATAGGCTTTTGTTAAATCATAATTCAGAGCCTAAACAGATGATTAAAAGAAAAATATATATAGTTTAAAACATGGTCACGATGACTCCATTTATTACTTACAATATCAAAATGAACTTGACAAGCGTCAATTGTTGTTAACAAATCTGTCACATGATCCTAAGATATAATACACAAAATTTCAGTTAGTATTTCTAGAGTAGTCAAACTTTTAACATTTTAACCCTACACGAAATTCTAGTAAATCAACAAATGTAAAGTAATAAATTGCCAGTGATTTAATTATTTCCGTTTTAATTGATGCTAACGTTTGAAATTGACTCTAAAATAAGAAAATATGAATTAATTTAATTAACAAACGAAAATAATAAGTTTACTTTATCGAGTGCCGGAAATCTTTTTTGTATTTGTCGAAGAACAGATTCAAGACTTTTATCAAGTAAAAATGATGGCTTAGATTTTGTTTCAGCGCATGCCTAAAACAAAAGTAACATATTTCTATTTAAATGACAAAACATGTTTTCTTTATAAACACAAAAACATACTTTTTTTATGTTAAATATTCTTGTCAACATCCCAATTCCACGATCATTCAATATGGTCAATTTTTCAGCTAATTTTTGTTGATGAGGATTAATTTGATGAGCCATCGTTAATCCTTTAAAAGTTTGAAAAGTTATCTACAAGAGAAACTCAGTTAAATACCACTTCTACTGATATAGCAACGTTTTCTTCCACAAAAATCTTGCATTATTCTCTAGCAGAAACTATTTATGTATGACAAAACGTTTTAATGATTAATTTTTTTATATTTATTTATATTTTTGAAGCATTTTGTCTCACTGAAGTGAATGAAGTGATTTTTTTTTTAGTGTTGAAAATATTCGGAGTTACCTGAATATTCTTTATCTCTGATCATTAACACAGCAGTACACTCAACTATATCTGATCAAGAATTTATCTTAAACATAGAAAAGTTAAATAATAAACATCGTCTTTAAACATTTCATTTTTTTTTTCTAATTTCGATAAACAAACATATAACCAATTCTGAAATTACAAAAAAAATAAAATAAAATCTTCTGAAAAATTAAAGACTAATAGAAAACAAGTAAACAAACATAAAATAATAATTTTTTTAATCAACGATGAAAGCACCAAAAGAAACACATACAATCAATCACTGTTTTTAAATTAAATAAAGATATATATATATACACATGTACACAATGAAAGGCAATTTAGTTAGCAAGAAAAAAAATATGTCTGACTATTAATAGATAATTAAATAATCATATCGATCGAAAAATTATGGGCTAACTCGAAGACACGTTATATAATAAAAAAAGAAAAAGATGTGTAATCATTGCTGCATGATGCGAACGAAATATATATATTTTCGCATATAATTGAGAATTTATTACTAAAAGACAGCGGATTTTTGACCAGATAGTATATTTTTGAGAATGATGGAGAAAAAAAAGAGTGGAAACTATATGAATGAAAATTTGTACTTTACTTTTAAAACCAGGATAAACAGCTAATTTAAAAAATTTTATTGCGCAATTTCAACTAAAGATTTTATTAGAGTTGTACCATTTATGAAATGTGTTGTTGCTATTATAAAATCATTTTGATTATCTGATATATCTGATAAAAATCTTAATGCTGCAATTTCACCATATGTAACACCACCAATGAATACGACCATTGTCAATTTTGATTGTTGTAGAGTTGATGGTGTCATCTGTGTTGTCGGTTTATTTATGGCAAATTTATTTTGTGATTGTAATGATGTTGTTGATCCATGTCGTTGACGTTTAAGTTCCATGGGAACTTGTTGAGTATCAACAAGTGTTTTTCCCGGTAATAAATTCATAATATCATTTAATGCCTGATTATTTGTACCAGTAGTACCATAGACTATTTTTTCAATTAATCTAATACTAATTGCTGCATATTGATTCCAAATATAATGTATATCTTCTGGTTCATTCATATTAACATTCATTTGTAATAAATTTAAATCTTGTTTTAATTTTTCAAACATTGTTTCACTGTTCTTTGTTGGTTGTGCTGATGGCTGTTGATATAATAGTCCAACTTCTTCGAGTGAATGAATTAATACTAAATACTGTAAACCGTATCTGTTAAGTAAAAATTGATGATTAATAAAAAAGAAAATGTAAATAATTTGAAAAACTTCTACACTTACGTTTGTACAATATCTTTTTTGATTAAATCATATTCTTTTTGTTTTAATGTTCCATTCAAAACAAAACACATCACTGATAAATATCTCAAGATATGAAAAATATTTTCTTTGTATGCAATTGCCTCTTCTATGGTTCTGATTGCTTCTTGTAGTGATGCATCAAATAAAAGTTTAAATTGATTATAAACATATTTATCAAGAAATTGTTTTGCTTGCTGTCGAATATAATAAACTAATTCAAAATGTGTTGAAAATGTTTGTGACTGATCACCACGTAATTTTTGAACAAATTCTTTCATTTCAACTAATTTTTGACCTTGTAATTCACCTGTTTTCGTATCTTTATATTTCTTCTCCCATTCCTCACGTAATCTCTTTTTATTTTCAACACGTTCTTTCATTTTCCCTGATACAGGTACCATGTTTGAATAACGTATTTCAGAATACAATGCATCAGAACTCAATAGACGGACCATTAATTTTTCTTCACTACTGCTATCAATTTTTTGAGTTTTACAAAAATCTTCACTTAAAATCGATGTGGGAAGTTCAATGCGATTGAATTTAATACCTGAAAATAAAGTGTAATGTAGTTTTTCAATGTTAGTGTAACTAATAGACTTACCGAATAATTCATCAATTAATGCTTCGTATGTACCTGGAAATAACATTGGTGTTAAATAATCAACCGATCTATCTAACAGAATTAAATTATCAATTTGAGGTGGTACTCGTTTTTCCTTATCGGGTATTTCGCTTTGTAATCTTTGCATACTATTATAACATGCTATCGCTTTGTCACCTTTAACATAAACATTTGGTATTATTCCATATAAATTTTGTATAGTTGTTAAACCTTGTGCCATATTGTAAGTAGTTGTTGTATCATTTTTCTCATATAAATCTTTAAAACAATCATTATATTCCATTGTTAGTAGATCTTGATCAATTGGTAAAAAATCGAGATTTAATTCATCAATAATAATATCACCCCGAACACCTTTTTCTTTCAGTTTCTCTTCACAAACACGACTACGACGAGGTACAAATATAATACCATATTGTTTCGTTACTGTTGCACCTTTCACTTGTTTCAGACGTTGTTTTAATATACTCAATTCATCTTTAATCGTATTGGCAATTATTTCCATATACACTGCTTTTGGACGGACAATAAACAATGTTATTTTATAATCACTTGTATCATGTTGACGATCTTTAAATATTCGCACATCGCTTGCTTGAATATCGTTTAATATCTGAATATGACCTAAAATTTGAAGATAAATCGGCGATTAGCTTTTTCATTACTGACAACAAAAACGCAGAAGAATTATTCTTACTCAGCTCATTTCAACTTACACAAAAGCGATGATATTCTGTCAAAACAACTGAATAAGAATTTTCTTTTTAATTGCCTATCTTTATGGTACAAAAAAACTAACCTAACAAAGTTTTAATATCATCATCTACAATAACACATTTGTCTTTAGTAAATTGACGTGGTATATTTGATTTTTCCGTATGAAACTGGTCCATACAACGTTTCAATTGCTGTAGAATATAATCACGTAAAATACATAGATTTAATCGACCATTTTTTAAATAATTAAAATCTTGTTTATTTGTTAATGGATTTCCAGCTGTAGATAAAGGAGTCGCCATTTTAAGACCTAAAATAATATCAAGATATAACAAGAGACGATATATTTAAAATAATTTAATAATTTCAAAAAGTGAAGAGTGAAATGAGAAAACACCAATAATGATAGAAGATAGGAAACTGCTTTCACTTAGATTTTAAGGATGAGAGCTGACCACTTTGTTGATCTTTCTAAAAAAAATAGACCAGAGCAAAGCTTCATCAATTAGGACCTCTGGATTTAGCTATTTTCACATGTAAAACGATATATTAGACTCAATAGAATTGAACTTTCACTAACCTAGTGTTTACTAGGTGACAGGCATCCACATATTGAACCAGTTAGTATTCTCTTTTGTCTGCTTTTCGAGATATGATTCTACTTCTCTGTATATAAAAATTATATGAACGAATCGTCTCCCTACATTTTTTCAAACTCGATCTCGCTTCCTAAATCTATGTTCACATGCACATCTCCTCTTAATTTGGTCTCTTGCATATTTAGACGTTTGAAAATTTTTGTACAATGATTAGATTTGCGAGATATTAGGATGAGATATGCAGACAAAGATGAATGCGGTTTTATATCTATTTCGTCGTTTGCCACTTCTCAATTGAGATCGAATAGGAATAGTCCCTAAAGTAAGCCCTTTTTTGTCTGATATCACTTTTCATTAGTTAAAACCGACCAATGGAGTGGGAGAAATGTCACATTATTCCCGT
Organism: Didymodactylos carnosus; assembly: GCA_905250885.1. Classification (NCBI taxonomy): domain Eukaryota; kingdom Metazoa; phylum Rotifera; class Eurotatoria; order Philodinida; family Philodinidae; genus Didymodactylos; species Didymodactylos carnosus. The sequence continues at coordinate 13,617 of CAJNOQ010001952.1, read as the reverse complement.
TGCATGTTTATTATCGGTGAAAAGGTACATCAAGATTCACATCTTTACCGAATATGTTTTACCTACTCGTAATGGATGATTACTGCTTAGCAGGGAAGCAACTAAATGATATTTTCTGTCAAACGAAAATCTGTGAGAGATAGAATTCAAAGAAACTATCGTAGAGTAACCCACTTCTGTTTTGGTGCCGTAGTGCAAGTATAAGATTAAAACAAAAAAATTAATAGTATCAGATTATTATTATTATTATTAATCTGGATTAATTGTAAATGCTATGTTATGTTTCTTACACCCTAGTTTCCTGAATTTCTAATTCATTTTCTTTTGACAAAGAACAAAAAAGAATCTAACTCTAAATTTATAGTGTAGAGATCCGAAGTTCTCACGCATCTCTGTTATCCATTCCTCTCAGACAGATTTAGTGACAGTGACCCAATCCTGAACTTCCTTACAGGTAGTTTAAAACGTCAATCAGTTGTTCATATTGTTTAAAGAAAGCGTCAACAAAGAAATCAATGATAGTAAAAGTAGCAATAATTTCTTCAATTTTCTTGGTAAATTTAAAAAAATAAAGATATTCATAGAAAAACCATGGTGAAGAAAATAAGTAAACATTCACGTTAAAGAAACACGTCATTAAGTGACATTTTAGCTTTTGCAAAGTGTTAATTCAATAAGACGAAAAATCTATTTTGGGTAGTGTCCGATGAACATGCACAAAAAAAAACGTGTCCACACAATTATCTGGTAAAAACGTTTTAAATAACGTTTTCCCCTAATGTCATGGTAAAGACATTTCAGCAAGAGATACGGAAAAACAACATTTTTACTGTAATTCGGCTACGGGTTTTGTGTGAGGTTTATAGTACTAGTGAAGGTCCTGTCACATACAGGGCTATCTTATGTAACCTACAATTGGGCTATTTATTCACCAATCGTTTAGTTTCGAATAAAATGAATCATACACAGTTTTTCAATAAAAGGTGTGAATGACCGACAGATCAACCAGTTCATGTAGGTTCGCGATTCCTTCGTCAATTTATTCAGCATTTTTAAAATTTATTCGTTACTTCAGATTTTAATTATTTAACTAAAGAGCAGATGAATGATAACAATAATAGCAAAGATCCATATGGCCTTTTAAGTATTTCCGACAGTAATGATGAATGTAAACTAATAAAAAACCGAAATGAATGTTTACCGCAAATGTGAGCTGTGTTTTCTTTCTTTTAATAAAAAAATATAATCTGCGTCTCTTTATTGCATAGCGGTGGCAGTAGTTCGTGGAGACTATTACGTTTTTTACAACTTACATTTCTACCACCGCAAATGTTAACTACGGCAGAAGAACGTTTGTATTACGGTATAGTCTTTCAAGTCTCAAATAGAATTCTAGCGAAATCTCGAGTAGGCTCTGCTTTGCGATGTGAAGCATCACCACTGTAGATGATAGATTCCAAGTGCGCTACAAAGAGAGACGAGAGAAGGATGGACTTGTAATACTTTCTTTCATTTAGGCTTAAGAAACACGTACTATGGCCAATATATTCCAATCAGAGGGGATAATTTTATTTGGACAGTGACTGGTAACAGTAATGACAACCTCAATACTGTACCGGTTGTCTTTATTCATGATTTTGGTTGTGCCAGTGGTATTTGGGTTCAGAATATGGATTTCTTCAGTTCTCAACACCCCTTTTATATGTTCGATATTCTTGGTTGTGGTCGTTCTTCACGTCCATCCTTCGATGGTCTAAAACACATTGAAGCTGAGACAAAATTTGTCGAAGCAATTGAAGATTGGCGAGGTGAACTAAATCTGAACTCATTTTATCTTATTGGACATGGATTTGGAGCTTTTTTATCAACGTTATACACAATAAAATACGGTCAATATATAAAAAAATTGATATTATTAGGTATAGATCTAGTGCATTTATGTTGTCACCGAATGTACAACACAATACTACAAATGTCCTCATTTAGATCCCTGGGGGTTTAATCCAAAACCCGAAGAAACCCAGTTAGATTTAAAGACCCCATGGTGGATCAAATTACTTGCTTTCATGACACAAACGTGGACACCATTTTCAGCATTTAGATTTTTAGGACCATTAGGTTTGTTTAAGTTCTCCAGTCACATTTAAAGCAGAATGTTTATTCTATTTTTCGTATTAGGTTTACCCTTGCTCAAACTGCTCGCACCACGTTGGAAACGTTTAGCACCTGTATCGAATTCTGAAGATAAAGCAGAAGAACTGTACGAATATCTTTTCCATTGCAACGTACAACCATCGAGGTAAGGAGTTTGAACTAACACACTGATTTTTCATATGAATGAAAGGATCATCGTGTATGGAGGAAATATTTAGTTCTCTATCTTAATCATTTTAAAATACAGATAACGAATTAATAGTTTCTTTTTATCGAGAGGAATGAAGTTTATTAGTGAGACGTCTGATGTTTTTATGTCGATTTTTCTAGTGGTGATGTTGGCTTTCAGGCTATGGCTGATTGGTATGGATGGGCTAAAGCTCCAATACTCACGCCTAACAATTCAAGAATAGATGATATGTCAGCTGATATACCCATTTTCTTTATTTATGGTTCGAGAACTTGGGTTGACAACACTTCAGCACACCAGATTTTAAAACAACGAAAGAACACATCTGTTAGAGTGAGTAAACGAACACTACTACCACTGAAGACATCGTTTGTGTAACTTCTCCCCTGAATTTCTGTGAAAGAGGAAAAACAAGGAGTGGAAGTTTGTACAGGGAGAAATTGCTGGAAATCTGAAAATTTGACTCACCCCATACCCCCTCCCTCTAACGCTTGCGGACGTACGTGATCCACGGACAATACTGAATACACATATGTATACGCAGACAAGCGAATGTAGATAAGCTAACGCGGACAAATTTGAGCGAGTAATGATATATTATCGATGGCATTCAATTATATGTTTGAATGGAGGAGTTACATTTTAGACCCAAGATTTGCGCTGATAAACTTTTTTCAATTAGAACAAGTTTAGTTGAAACAAACTGAAGACTTTGCCAATTTCAATTAGTTATCTCATGAGTAGCAGCATAAGCAGAAGTAAACAAGTATATCTGATCTTTGTTTTAAAAAAATTTGGAACATATTTACTATTATTATGTCTATCTCTTTCTTTTATTGTAGACTATTCACAATGCTGCACATTTTTTCTTTCTGGAAAAGCCTGAACAATTTCATCACTGTATGAATGAAATATTTGATGAACCTTCATCAGCAACACGTTGTACTATTGATTCATCCTCTCGACGAGACATTTTTTCATCAACGTCAGCTCGTTTAAAATGATTACAAGTTTTCTTTTTTTACAGCTATCGTTGTTGTTTTTCTAGTCAGATAGTTGTGTTATTGTTCATTGCGCAACCAGTGTCGGATTTGTTGTTAGTTTTGATTTTTTGAAAGACTTCGTTTGTTGAATTACTTTCAATCACTTTTTCCTATTTTCTTTTTTTACCTATTTATAGAGAGTATTTTTATGATAAATTATTTATATGGTACTTTTGTGATTTATTTTCTAGATTCCCAAACAGTTACGAAAGTAAGAATAAAATAATAGCAACAACATTTGTTAGTCATAACAACTACTTCTGTATGAGTTATACACAATGGTGTATCGGATTTAAATCGGAGATAATCTTCGAGTTTTCGGTTATGCACAGAGAATTTATGCTAATTAAGTGTTAGTGCTTAAACGTTAAGTAATGATGATCACCTAAAAATATGTTAGCTATTTAGTCTCAATAACTTGAAACATAATGTCAATTTTTTTTATTTTAGATGGCGAACGGAAATAGTTCTACTGATGTTTATCCAAACGAAATGCCACCAGAAGAGTTCGTATCAAACTATTTTGATCAAGCTATTTCAGCCTCCACACACAATGATCAAAATCCAGAGTTAGATGAAATTCCTTCAACAACAAAAATAGATCAGAATGTTCCTGACAGGTATGATTATGCGTATAAGACAATTGCAACTTGTATATTATTTCTTCTATTTTGTTTTTTCTAGTGGCCGATTTCGTTCATTGACATCCTTCACATCTTGTCTATCTTGGAATAAAACTTCACCACAATTACTCGAACGTGCGGAGAGGAGAATATTTGACACTTTAAAATCACAATTTAATGGCCGTTCGGTACCCATAATGAATAATAGTGATACAATATGGACTGTCTATCATAATCAAGCTAAGAACATTCCAATTGTCTTGATACATGGTTTCGGTGGCGGGTAAGTAGATCCGCTATTTCATTAGTCATCATCTCTAGTTTTTCTTTGTTTTAGTTTGGGATTATGGGCATTGAATTTAGATCAGTTATGTGAACAACGTCCAGTTTATTGTATAGATTTGCCAGGTATAATACGTTTTATCTCTTTCTATGATTTAACTCTTAGGTTTTTATTTAATATTTAGGTTTTGGTCGGTCGAGTAGACCGGTATTTAGTTTAGATGCAAAAGAAGCAGAGCAACAATTTGTTGATATGATTGAAGATTGGAGAAACCAAATGGATTTGAATGAGTTTATATTATTGGGACATAGTTTTGGAGGATATTTAGCAGCAGCTTATACTTTGCGACATCCTCAATTTATCAAACAATTGATTTTAGTAGATCCTTGGGGTATGCCAAGAAAACCAGATAATTTGTGGGAAAATCATTTTAAAAAAAAACCTTATTGGTTTCGACCTATGTCCTCCATTGTGATGAAATTTTCACCATTAGCCGTTCTAAGAGCTGCGGGACCGTTGGGTATGTAGAATTTTTTTATGATTGAGATTTTGTGATGTACATCTGAGAGAGTTGATTTTTTTCTGTCAGTTATTTAATATCTTTGTTCTTATGGACATTAGAGTCGTAAAAACCGCAAATGTGTATCGTTCAGTTATGTTTTCTATTTTTGAAGTCAGTTCATATCTTTAGGTATTCGAGTTATGAAATATTTCCGACCAGATTTACGCGCTAAATTTGAAAAATTATTTGATGATGATAGAATTTTTGAATATCTCTATCATTGTAATGCTCAAACACCGCCTACGTAAGTTATATCGCTCAGAGATGATGTTTACTATAATGCTCAATTTTTATTTATATTTTCAGTGGAGAAGCAGCGTTTAAAACTAGTAAGTTATTCATTTATCATTCATTTGTTTGTTAGATTCTACTATTTTCATTATTACTTGAGTTAGGCTTCGAACTAATTCGCATTCTATTGCATTATTTTAGTAGCAGATTTTTTGGGGTGGGCCAAGGAGCCAATGATTGAGCGTATTCATCTGATTGATGAACATGTTCCAATCCATTTTCTTCACGGGGATCACTCATGGATTTCTAATGAATCATCTGCAATTGCTAAGATGAACAGACCAAATTCATTAGTGACGATAGACATAGTTCAAAAGTCCGGTCATCATGTTTATGCTGACAATCCTGAACAGTTTGAGCAGTATCTACAAAAAACGTTATTAAATATGTGATCAGCTTCGAGTAAATCAAAAATATATTAAGCCAGCAAATCAAAATTTTATTTATGTCCGTATTTGTTGGTGCTACAAATAAAATTAGTCAGTTGAACGGTTTTATTTAATTTATTTCATTAATAATTAATGTTCTGATGCTTTATTTTCTAATACGTTATTAAGATTTTTATTGATGATATTTTTAATAGTTTATTTTTTACTCTATTTTAATATCGAGACATTTCTGTTTTATTTTTGATAAAATCTTCAAGTACATTGAAACATTTTTGTTTTTCAATGTTAGTTCATGTTCAATTCATTTGTGTTTGAGAATCATAAAGTAAACCACAGTCAAACTATAACATACAACGTTTGATTACGAAATCTGTACAATAATTGACCTTGTAATTTTCAGCTTATAATATAATTGTTGACACCTATAGATGTCGGCAATTCAAAAAGAGAGCATGATTTTTTTTGGCGTTTTTTAGGCATAATTGGATAGATATTATCGAATTATCTACGAAAAAAGCCATTTTAAGATTTTTTAACAGCATTTTGAATGAAAAACAAAAAGATTTTTAAAAATTATCTGTCTCAAGGTAAGTATACCGCATGAGACAGAATCCAACAACTCCCTTTTTCTAACAAAAAACCTCCTGAGGTGTCCAATAAACAGATTGTGAAGATAATGAAGCTAATGGCTCGCCCTTTCCGAGCATTAATTCTTGAATAATATCGTCATAAATTCCTTTTTTTATCACACATTATTTTTAAAATTTTTCAATGCACTTATCTAGTTCAGTGTAAAATAATTTTTCTTGACTATCAGATTGATGACGGGGATGGAAGAAGATGAATGTAAAGATGATGAGAATGTCATACTAACGTTAACGAACAAGTTTTTTAAATGACTTTTATCGGCACTATATTTAGATGACAGTGACATGTTCTTAGAACGTCCTCTACCGTCTATTTTTCTCTTCTTGGGTTACTCAGTTCATTATCACACATCTAGCAGATGGTTCTGTGCCTTTATCCTATACGATTGCCAAACAGTGATTTATCTAGTGGATAGGCCGGATGGGCGGAGCCACCCGAAAATAAACAGTTGATTTCGTTTTAGCAAAAGTTTTTTAATCAATAGCCCCTCCAAAAATTTCAACCACCCACTCGAAAATCGAAACCTAGATAAAACACTGTTGCCAAATAGTGAAGCATCTTCTCATAGAGAGATTTTACCTTGTATAGATGATGAACACTATCATTTTTCGTTTCTCTATTCTTAGTTTTCAATAGATGGCTTGATCTATTTCCTTTCCTGTTTTTGTTAAATAGGTTACCGATGACATGACTTCTTTTGTTCAAAATCTGAAATCTCTTAGTCTGCTTTTTCTCTCTAATTTTGTATATATAGCGATATCAACAGTACCTGTTTTTACTGGTATAATATCACACACTCGCTAAACGCCGAAACAAATTAAAAAATAATCGCGTTCGTTCTGCTGCATCGGCAAGATGATCAAGCGGGAGTTTTCAAGAAACAGACGAACTAAGAAATTATGGTGGATTTCAAATGGATATAGATGAATTTATCAAAATCAGATCAAAAGAGGAATTATATTGTGAGCAACAACTTAGTTTACCGGATGTTAATGATATTTTCGAAATTTGTAAAAAACATGCGTATTTCAAATCTTAGTATATTGTTGTACAAGTCATTTCAATACTGAAGCAAAGCTATTCATTTGTTATGAAAAATGTAGGAAGAAAGCTGAAGATTTTAAAGAATTTAGCTAGTTTCATTAATTAAAAATATTATGAAATGAATATTTTACCGTTGAAAGGCGGATATTTGATAAGAAGTGAAAGAATATATCAACTGAATTTACGACGTTGGGGTGCAAAGTCTGAAATAAATAGTCAACGTCCTTAAGTTGTTCATCATGACATCAATTCCTTGATGATCTTAATTTAAACATTAAGTTGAACAGTGACTCGTTTCAATAAACAACAGTAGTTCATTAAGCAGCTTTTTACAGGTTTTCGTCTTGTAAATATTTTCTTATTTTTTCCACTTTGTTTAAACAAACTAATTAAAAAATATCTTAAATTGTACGCTCACACTTCATTCTATCTTAATAAACGCATTCTGACCAGCCAAAATCTGGGATTTCACACCAAGAACTCCAGGAAGCCTTGTAAAAAATCTCTTGAGAATTTCGATAAGGTAGTACACCATAAACTAAATTACAAATAGTCTATCTGTAAGTGATGAAAAACAGAAGTAGACAAAATATACACAGAAACATCAGCAGCACAAAACTTCAATTTTTTTGTTAGAAAAAGGGAGTCATTGGACTCTGTCTCATGCCGTATACTACACTTATCTTGGGACAGATACTTTTTAAGCTAGGATTTTCTGGAAAATTCCTGAAGACGCTCTAGGAAAATGCCTAGGAAACCTCTGAAGATTTTGATTTTATATTTAATTAAAATCTCAATTCAATTTTAAATATATGATTAGTCTTTAACGAAATTATCTCAACTTCATCCGGCTTTTTGGCGAATAACGGACCCCGCTGGAGAACCAAAAGCAATAAAAAAAATGAAAGTGATATTTCTCAGCAATAAAATATTATTTTTCAAAATCCATGCTTGCTTTTTTTCCATAGATATGATGATTACAATGAAGGCAAAAAAGGTTTTATATCTTTTAATTAAAAGAACTAGATAGTTTTGCAAGATGTACAGTGCAACCACAACAGTTCCGCCCAGAATTCAGCGAGTTTTTTTATTTTAAGTTTGATTTCAATAAACTTACGGTTTTAGATGCAATTTTGCATGAACAACCCGGCAAAATACATTTCTGAGATTTAGAAATAACGATAAACATGAACATTTCATTATATTTTTCTTAAAATAGTATTTTTAATTTTTCTAATTCTATTCCAAAATGACGTTGAAAAATCTTAAATTGACTTTTTTCTAGATAACTCGATAATCACTATCCAATTATGCCAAAAAAACGAAAAATAAATCATGTTATCTTTTTGAATTGCTGGCACTTTATCAATTATGAAGAATATAAAATATAATAAGATTTCTTACAAATTTAAAACGGATCAGTACAACTGTAATTATTCGTGTGGTCTAGAGGAGGATTTTGATACGAACTAATTGTATTTATAATCTGAAAATTTAGAGACGTTTTAAATCAAATAAACTGACTACAATATTTTGCAGTTTTAAAGAGAAAGTTGTTTATGAGGATCCATCTTGAAATGAGTAATAAACGAATTTCTAACAATAAAGGATGATATTATTTGTGCATGTGTAATTGTTCTTATCAGCTGTCGTCTTCTTAATGCTGTTATTATATGATTTTGAACAATCAAGCGATGTTTTGGCGAATCTTTTGAGAAGGTAAAAATCTGCTTTCTCGTGTGTATATCTATGGTTGAATGTTGCTGACTGTTTAACTACATCACACCATGTAGTTTCATAATTTCATCTTTAGTTCAAATTTCAAGCCTCTACATTGTATCGTTCTCAAGAAATATGGTTTACAAATTGATATACCGTCGGTACGTTACCTGCAATTTTCATACTGTATTCTACGACGTTATCTAAAAGACCTAAAGAGGTAAAAAGATTTCACATTGTTAAAATGATTATTTGTTGGAATATAACCTTGATTTTAAAGTGTATCAGATAGAATGAAAGACAAATTATCTCTCAGACTCCATCAGGTATTTTAATCAAGTAGAGATACCAATAAACAAAATTTAATACGACAAATAGCAGTGGAAACGCGATGCGCGATAATCGATCGAGTTTATTAACACTATTATTATCTTGTACATATGTTCTTGATCCATATTTTTTTCGTTGTTGTTTACATTTTAGTTTATTCAAACACACCGATGATGACCAACAACGACTCCATTTTTTTAACGATGATGTACGTATATTTTCTTGAATGACGGTAACTTGATTAGACAACAATGGACTTTCTGTTGTTGTTGATAACCTTTTTAATTTAACCATTGATTGTTCTACTTCTTCTATTCTGCTGTCATCTGACGAATCAAAACTACCGTCGACATGATTTTCATGATATTGATTCTAAAAAAAAAATTGAAGTTGAAAAGTTTGTACAACAATGTTTGTATGACAGATTACCTCGGCAAAATAATGAACAGCTGTGAATTGTAATAATGATGCAATCAAAAATAGGTAACACATGATAAAAAACCAGTCTATAGCAGTAAAATACGGCACGGCAGGTATATGGGTTCGAATATCAAAACTCAATGTAGCCATTGATAGGACACAAGTCACTCCTAAAACAGGCAGCTTGAAAATTGTTATTGGACTTTTGAGTCGTTTCCAGTCATCAGTACAATTTACCAATATACACTCGATCAGCAGCTGCCGCCTGGTCTATCCAAAAGGAGACCCAGGACAGAATAACCAGCATCACACAAGGAATGTAGACTTGCAACACATAATAACCCATATGTCGTCGCATTCGTAAATCCAAATGAAGAACGGAATGGTTACCTAAAAGTAATATATGAATGTCTTTGCCATTGAAGTTGTAACATAGACGAATTTCAAACATACGTCCATCCATATCAATATTCTCTTTTGATATTCCATATTCGAAAAGATCAAATTGTGATAGTTTTAAATTGTTCATCTCAACTCCATCTTGACGCCAATCATAGATAACGTCTTGTGTTGAATAGGCATCTATGGTTAAAAGGTATTTAGTATTTAAAAGTAATTTTCATCATTTCTCTACTCACAGCTTCCTATACGTAATGGGCACGTTTGAACATCCATCGGAAATTTTCTTAATTTCATAGGGCATCCGGCTCTCAACGTTATCCTCAAAAGGAAATAAAAAATCACACATTATTTTGTCTAAGTTAAGTTTTGTTTGACTGACTCTACCGGCTAGAATATAAAAGTCTCCCATTTTCCAAAATTCTTAATAAACGATTAGCTGTTGGTATCGAATGTAGCCAACTTGAATGACTATTGAGAAAATATGTATCAGGTTTCCATATAGCACTAAAAAGGCATTTGGGATATCGTAGTTTTCTAGAATTCATTAATTTTCACTCTAACCTCAATAATTTCGTAGATACGGATATGTTTGATACTTCCTGGGGAAGAGTTAAATTTTGATCAACCCATATTTGACGAAAAAAACAGTTCATTGTGTAAGACTAGAATGAAAATAGAGATTTAAGTTTTTAGTTTCCTCATTAATCGGGAGTAACAGCACTAAGATAGCCAAAATTCATTAGATGAATCAAAATTACGGTTATTAGATAGTATTCTAGATCGAGAAAATAATTCCAAACTCCTAAATTTACATGTGTTGATAGTGATGTTGATTGTTTTAAAAACTATTCTCACCATATCATGTTCAAAAATTGGTCCCAAAGTGATAATCATCATATAAATTTGAACACGAAGTGGCTGACCTACAAGATGAAGTTTATACCATTAAAATAATTCCTCGTTAACTAATCTATGTCATTCTTACCATCATAATTTGGTCTTAGTTTTTTATTATAATTAATTAGAAGATTATTTAACACACAAGTTAAATTGTTCGCCGTTGGCCAACATTCATGTTTTTTTTCTTCTTGTGTGAGAACAATGATTAATAATACATAAAAGTCAACAATGATGAACAATAACCGCATCACAAACTCGTAAAGACAACTTTAAAATGTATTTAGAAGAAAATATAAGAAAGTGATAGGATCTCAAAATCGAAATTATTTGAATTAATTGATTATATTCATAAATGTAACTAATTCTATTACGCCCGACAAGTGACAGTAGTTAGATTTTCTTTTCTCAACAATATCTAGAATTTTTTTTTCCTTTATTTATAATGAGATACTAAAACACTCTTTTCTCTCACAAACAACATATATTCAGAATCCGTTTTGTAGAAGATAAAATGTGTGCTTTAGAACATCATAAACAGATGAATGCAATTCAATATATATTGAGAGAATAACAACCTAAGCCTTACGGCGATCTTTTTTAATTAATTCTCACCATCGTATACTCAGACTGTAGAAAAAGGTACTTTTCATCTAGAAACAGTTCCTCAATTCAAACCAATAATGAACTGACTCTTGATATGAACTTTTTGAAAACTACTTTTGTATTTTATCTGTACATTGTTAATTTAGTTAAACCTGTTACATACAGATGGTTATTTAATATTCTAGTACTACTGGTTGATACGTACCTTTTTTGCAGCTACGATATGACATAACCATCAATACGCTTCAATTTATTGTTATCATTTTCCTTTGTGAGATACTTGAAAACCTTCCAACAATTGCTTTCAAGCTTTTTTTTCATGTTCGATATTTGAGTATGAACTATTTTTGTGCTCCAAGAGACATGTTATTTTCTGACGATTATAAGACAATGGATAAAAAATGTTAGATAAAACTTCGGCAGTAGACATATTTCATTTAAGTGTCAGCTGCAAGAAGCCTAATATTTCTGTCCCGTTTCATTTACAGTTAAAAAATTTTCATCCTGTTCTGTCTCATTAGTACTTCGAAAATTTTCGACTCGTCACATAACATCCTGTGAGATCCTATAAGATTTTCGATCCACGACGATTCCTGATATGATTAATTTGATGAAAATTTAACATTTAGGTGAGCGAAATAAATGGTCCTAATGAAACCACTATGTCATATTTTGAGTCAACTCATAAAGTTTAATTATTTTTAAAACACTGTCGTATCTACAGTTCATTCTTTATGCTTATGATTATTCTCATAATAGCAATTATTTAAATAATTTGATTATTGTACATACCAGCAGCGAATTTTTCTAAATAGCTTCTGTACAAATTAATTTCCCTTATTGAAATAATCTTGAAAACGAAATGTCCCTATGTACAACTCATCACTCTTTGTGTAAAAATTAATTTCTAAGACAAATAGACGATCAATCAGCACGAAACGTAACATCTATAATTAATCGACTGGCGATTATCGAGTTATCATCAGTCAGGTCATTAGCAACTGTATAATTAATTGTCTGTTATATAGCCATTAATAATGCATCCAGCATCTGTTTAATACACATTTTTAGATGAGTGAGACAATTTTTTTAACCGGTTTAGACATTTAAACTGGGAGGGTTTTAATCAATTTCAGTTTTACCTACATGCAGTTAAAAGCCTGTTTTTAGACCGTGACTGACGTTGAAATAATGGACAAGAAAAAGTAAATATTAACAGGCAGTCTTTAGCCGATTAAAAGTCATTTTTTTTGTTATACAGTAAATAGTCTGTGTACTTGGAAGCATGACGCTGTTCATGTATTCGCTGCATTTAAGATGACATTTGAGTTGAGTGGAGACATTGCTGATGTCACAAGGAAGAACTGTGGAAGAATCGACTGATCATGCAGCTAATGAATTGCTGGAACGATGACGCTCATCAAATATTCGTTGCACGTGAAAGAGCACCAGGTGTCATTTGAGTTGAGTGGAAATATTGTTGATGACATGACGAAGAACTGGGGAAGAAATGACTCAACGATCATGCATTAATGAATACTTAGAAAAATGACGCTGTTCATGTATTGGCTGTATGTGAAGAATGCCAGATGACATTTGAGTTGAGTGAAAATATTGTTGCTGCTGTCACGAGGAACAACTCTGGAAGCAGCGACTCAGTGATCATGCAGCGAATGAATACTTCGAACGATGACGCTGTTCATATATTTTCTGAATGTCAGAGGATGCCGGATGGCATTTGTGTTTAGTGGATACATTCTTGATGTCGGGACGGAGAACTCGGGAAGAAGTGCCCCATTGATCGCACAACAAATGAGCAGTTTGCACCCTAGTTTTTTGCTAAAACTGATAGGATTCTTATAAGAATCTTATCAGTTTCTTATATAAGATTGTTTAAGATTTCCCATTGACAGTCGTAAGTGTCTTATAAGAATCTTATAAGATTTTCATAAGAGGCTCATAAGAAAAACATAAGAAGGACCAAAAATTCTTATGTTATTAATATCTACTAGAAGG
>CAJNOQ010001951.1:0-27308 GCA_905250885.1 Didymodactylos carnosus | reverse complement strand
TAGTAGATAGAGCTCTTTATGAGCTACAAGAATACATATAATAAGTGCCTCTTCCACTCAATATTTGTTTAAAATATAACTTCAAGGCTATGTCCACTATAGTGGACATAGGGACTCTATCGGTTAATGGTGGATTTTACTACAAACACTTTTTGTTTTGTGCATTCTTCTATTATATAATGCATACTCATAAATAAACTTGTTTTCGCGTGTATTCTTGCCTGGTTTATTCGAACGATTTCGCTTCAATTCATTTTTTTGATAATTTTATTATGTGTAAGAAAATTTTCATAATCACTCAGTATTTAATCAAACTTATCGATTCATCCATATTATATTGAGATAGTGGTGAATGCATTCTGTAAGGCACAGTACGACATTGAGACACAATCTTTGACACGCTAACACTAATGAAGTATTTTTTCTTGAACTTGAACTTTTATTTTTCATGCACATTAGATACACAGATTTCAAGATTTGTCTACCTATGCGTGCGGTTCTTAGCGATACAAAATATTTGAAGTATGCGCATATCTGAAAAAACTTAAGTGCATAATGAGAAAAAATTTCACTAGGATAAGACTTTTCTTTGAGATATAAGATAGATCGGTGAGGGATGCGTTTTTGTGGAATATCTAAAGACGCATTTTTCAAATACCAATATAAAGTGATATTTCTAATCTATAGGTTGAATATAAAAGTGTTCAGGTTGTTTTCACTTTCTCATACTTCTAAAAGAAAAGTACCATGCAGAGGATTCGAGAATTGGATTCCATCTCTAAAACATTGAAAGGTTCAGCAGAGGAAAAAGTTCCGTGCAGTTGAAAATTTCTTTAACTTTTGATTTCTCCTTTGAGAATCATTTGGAGAAAACCCATTGATTTAGAGAGTGCATAGATCAGCTATATTAATACATTAAAATAGTTCCGCATGAAGCCTTTTGTTCTGCGTACCTCAAAAAGGTTCAGAAATGGAATCCAGTTCCCGAACCCTTAAAAGGTTCTACAAGATATCCTTTTTTTTCCAGAGAGCAATTATAGTACAAAGAAGATAGATACGGAAAAGAAGGTTAAGCTATTGCAACGGAACTGATGTCCGCATTATAGCTTACGAGGGAACATTCCCAAATCAGGCACTCCGATTTTGTTCAAACCTGGCAATTTATATGTAATCAAGGGCGCTGATTACGAATATGGTAGCCATTTGTGCCCATAGACCTTTACTGGCGTTTCTCTGGAAAACCGGTTCTCCACAGAAACGCTAGAAAAGGTCTATGGGCCCAAACGGCTATCATATTCGTAATCAGCGCCCTTGATTACATATAAATTGCCAGGTTTGAACAAAATCGGAGTGCCTCATTTGGGAATGTTCCCTCGTTAGTGTAACTACAACAAAAGGGTGAATGAATTCGCTTATAATGTATATTGAGACGTTAGTTCCATCAGACATTAAGGCATATATAGACTCACAGTTACACTGAGTTGAAAAGACTCGTGGAGACTTCAGACACGCGACTGAATATGATACATTATCTAAAGTAGGCATGTACTGGTTATAACCGATTAAAATTATGCACTTTTTTTTCAAAAAGTTTTTCTCAACGAAAATTGTTAGTCTAAAATTTTTGTAATAATTGAGTTTTGTAAACGAACATTTTTCTACAAGGTGAGCCAAAAACGATTAGTGGCGGCGCTAGGGCAGGACTAGGGTAGGCTGAGCCCAACCACCCAAAAATTTGAAAACAGAGTACTCACTAGCAATAGCCACGTAAAAATTCTGAACGGATTTTTGAAAAATTATAGGCTAAGCCCAGGCACCCGAAAAACTCTGGCGCCGCCACTAAAAAAGATTTCTTAATAGCCCCATGGTCGGTTATAACCAATTTAGGGCTCTTCGTCTAAAGGCGATTGCGTCAGAAATAGAAAACATGATGGCTTCCGTCATAGCTCACCTTCTAGAAAAATGCTTGCTCTACAATATTCAGTTGTTAGAAAAATTTTAATATGCATACTTTTCATGCAATCTATTGCAGAAAAAAGATAAAGTCCCAAGTAACAGGACACATTGTGGCACGAAGACACGATAAGATATTTCCTATTGTGACTCAAAACATCTATTATTTTACAGTACAAGCTTCTCTATTTACTTTAAACTATAGTTTATTTTCATCAACTATTGCCAGATGAGGTACCATCCAACTGTTATTGGTACCCTGTTAGGTAAAAGATTAGTATGAAAAAATCGACAAAACAAAGATTCTTATGCAGCATTGATCATTTATACGATAGATTTAGAAATCATTTTAGCTTCCATTAGAAGATTTTTTTCTATTTTAACGTACATTCCAAGCATCTTGCGTGTTCACCTTAACGTCTAATTACTGATGATCGATAAACCATTCCGATTTAATTTTTTTGTTTAAATTGTATAATCAAGTACAAAATTTTATTGCAACGACTTATATTTTTCTTTATTTTCAGTAGTCAATATGATACATGTAAACGATAAAAATGAACATTTTATTAGTTGATTCGAACCATTAATGGCAGATATACTAAATTAAAACTTATTAAGATAAGGTTATCAGCATTCGTCAATTAATGATCAGTTTAGAAAACAAACGTTGCTTAATATTTACAACATATCTCTGACTTTTGTGGCCAGAGATATCAATAGTTATCTATAGACTCAGATACAGACTATCACAAAAATGTTATTTTTGATTACTTGTATTTTGAACATCTTTTGATTATTATTAAATAAATGGAAAATTTTTTTTTAATAATCACATTACAGGAGAGACGGTATGGAGAGAAGATATATTTTCTAGAATGTTCACAGATAAAAGGCGTACCTCCCACAAATGCTGTTGGATCGAGTTTGCCAAAAAGTATTTTTAAATCTCAAATATTTTCTTTCGTGTATTCTAGTTTAGTCATTAGCATGGTTGCTGATGATTTATTAAGCGGTCGAATACAAGGCCTTATAATTTGCAAGATATTCTTCATATAGAGAGTACACAATTGAGTTCATTTTTGATTCTCTTCCTTTATTATTTAAATTAACTAAATTTTTTATTAATTTTAAAGGAAGAGAATCAAAACTGAACTCAATTGAATCAACCTTTCTAACAAGAAAAGAGAGTTTACAAGTGAGACCATTTGGGTAAATAATCTGTGTGGTATGTGTTCAATAAACTCACTAAAAACCTAAAAGAATATTAATTAGTTTCGTTTAAAATGGAAAAACTAGTAGTCCACACTTAAATTTCATTGTTCAGCACAAAAATAGCATAAAAATGGTTCTTGTTTTTTACATTTTGATTTTTGATGCTGATGAGAATTTGTATCAGCTTTATGATTACATATATTTGCTATTTGGAGACATGATGTTCCCAACTGAGGAGTTTTCTTTAGTGACCAAGGCTGTCTGTTTTGTTGCTGTTGTCGTCTCTGTCGCTGTTGTTTTTTCAAGCAATATTCTTGCTCACGTTTGCGTTTCATTTGTTCAGCAAGAATTTTAAACACTTGTTCAACATTTTGACCACTTTTAGCACTTGTACCTGAACGTTATACAAAGATACATACACGATGGTTGATTGAAAATCACACATACTTCGCTTACCAACAAATGGCATATTTAATTTATCAGCATATGCTTTTGCTCGACTTAAATCGACTACTTTCTCTTCAAGTAAATCCAATTTATTTCCAACCAATATGTTAACTGGTAGAGAATGATGTTCACAAACTTGAGTAAGCCATTGTTGAATAATTTCAAATGACACTTCATTTGTGATATCAAATACGAGTATGATACCATCAAAACATCGTAATCGTAATTTACTTTGTTCTGATTTTTCATGTTCATCTTCTGTTTTGTTTACATCCCAAATATTAAATTCTATATTGTTCTCGTTGATCAGTGTGCGCCTATTTGTTGCTTGTTTACAATTGAAGTAGTATTCTGCAGTATTAAACGCACCATCAATATATCGCGTGAACAAAGCTGTTTTCCCTACACTATAATCGCCAATAAAAACCACATCAAATCGATAAGATTCAATCATCTTCGATCTAAAAGTCCTTCAGGCAAAGAAAAACTGTATTAAAAAGGCAAACTGCAAAACTACTAATCGATCTTTCCCTAAGGCTATAAAACAACACATCGCTACCTTACAACTGCTCACAAACAATAAAAATGATAACGGTATGCGAGGATCTCATGAAGATTTTTCATGTATTTATCATTGATCGAGTCAAGTACGTTGATGACATTCTTAAACACAATTGAAACTCGCGCGTTATGTCCTAAATGGGACAGAAGATAAAACATCTCATTATAGTGGTCGACATTTTTATCCATTGGAAATTGTACATAATTAGCTCTCTTGTACGTACATTGGCATGTTTTTCTTAATTCCCAAACGACATCTACCAGCCAGATCTAATTAGTTTCGAATAAAAAAATGGATGTTGGTCACCTATATCTCCACTTTTTTAGAAGAACCTGCCATAAGTTTTGGCTTCGCACTTATATGACATAGTAGAAAAATATTCTACTAAAAAAATTTAATTACAACTATTAACAAAATTTATACAAGAATTTTCGATAACAGAAGAAATTATTATTATCAAAGCTGATGTAAGACTTCGTCAACTACGAAATATCTTAACAATGGAAACGAGAATGAGTAAGGTACAATGCAGAGCAGCACTGCGGTCTGGGAAATCTAGTCGGATAGTTCAAAAGATGCTGCAGAAAACGTTGCAAAATGCAGCCTCGATATCAACAGCAAAAACAATAAATTAATCCAACACAAGTTCCAGAGACAAAACTAAAGAGTTGTATACGAACGCTTATATTGTGCAAGATGGTTTTTCGAAAATCAAGTACAAATTTGAATGAAAGGCACTTTATTACAGTGACTCGTTATTTCGTTTGCGTATAATTGCAAGATGAATATTTGCTACATCTGCTCTTGACTAGATGCCTTTTAATAAACATATGAAAACTGGTTAATAACAAAAACGTCAGAAAAATCTAAAAATAATCTTGAAAATGAGAGGGGACAATCCTCTAGAACCATACACACTTTTATGAAAAAAGCTACAAAATAAAAGCTAGAAAAAAGAACAACAAAACAAAGTTGTCTAGAGTAGTCATTACGTCACTGTTTCTAAGATTTTGACTTTGTTTCATAATAGTCTTCATGTTTCTCATTAGGCATTGATTTTCTAAGTTTAGTACCAACAACACCCAGTTTATCTAGATCAGCACATAGATCATCGATATTTTGTTTTATACGCTGTTTCACTGCTTCGACTAATTCACTTTGACTTTGATCTAAACATGAAATGAAGCAAATAAACAGTTTCTCAAGATAAAAAGCCCATGCTCCCATATCAGAATAGTTTCTTTTTACTTACTAAGTTCTTCTTCTTCTTCATCCTCGTCACCATCAGAATAGTTTTGTTTTTTTGGTGTCGTTAATGTTTTTCTCGATTTATAGCCGCTTGGTTTCTTATCGTCTCGATCATATGTTGCTTTCTTTCCACTCGGATTAGGCGATTTTTCTCTCTTATAAATGTCCATATCTTGTTCAGCTCGTTGTTGATATCTTTCTTTCACGCGAGCTGGTGCATTGCGCCATTCTTCACCAGTTATTTTTGCCAGTTCTGATTGGATATGTACAGAAGGATTTTCATCTCGAATACGATCTCGATTGTCTTGTTGAAATAAAAAATAAGCATTCAACGGCCGTTTTGAGGATATCGCAGAGTATGCTGACATGACTGGTAGAAAACTGTAGTACTGAATTGATCTATTAAGTAAATAAAAAGTTAAAACGTAAGAAACGAGCGAAAATAGTTGATTACCATAGTTGTATTCTATCTCTCTCATTTAAAAAACGGTTGATAGTTCTCATGTATCGTAATAGGTCCGGCACTTGAAAATTGCAGATAAGTAAGGAAAACTCTTTCGGGTCCTAATTAATTAATCCTGGATATCGGGGAACGATACATTTTTTTTTGATTGAGCAATAGGTTGAAATACGTGAAGTAATAACGTGCTATGAAGAAAATATTCATCAACAGCTCGCACTTCTCATGAGGAACAATCCTGCATGGTTAAAAAAACCATAAAAATGTGATAATTTAGTATATTACTACCAATTAATTAGTTAGTATAAAAAATAAAATTAAAACTACATTAATTCTCTAACTTGCGCGAAGAGTTCTCTCGTTGGAAAATAAACATCCTTTTTGATCATTAAATTAAAAAATATGTGAAATTTGGTAGTTAGTGATGTTTTGAAGATCGCCTGATTCAAAAGAACTGCTGATGGAAACTGTTGTAAATTTGGCTCTATTTGCTAAATATCACTCTTTTCCACCTCCGTAATCTTAAATTATATGTACAACAGCATTGACTTCTAACTATGCACAAACTAGTTTCCGTTACTAAATTATTTTTCATAAATTGAAGTCATTCGTGTATTATACAAAAACTAACTCAAAATCTTTGGAAAAAAGCACACTTTTACTTACATGCGTATACTAGACTTTCGGTTTCAAGTTTGTTGAAATATGTGTGAAGACTGTATATGTATAGTACAACCTAATTATTATATACAATATATAAGAGAAGCAGCGCACGTGACCTAGTAAAAGAAAAAGAAAGAATAAGAAGAAGAAACAATTTCAGAGTTTGATATAGAGGAGTAAATGTGCAGATAAACAAGTTGAAAATACACTACCTGTGGTTGAACATTAATTGGAAACTCCAACATACAGTTTCCACCGAACTCTACATGAAGCCGCGCTACTGTTATATATGACACTGACATCTAGCGTTCGAGACATTCCGAAACATAGCAAGCTGTCAGTTTCATTATGTAGCTTTATCGGAAAACTTTTGGCAATTATTATCTACCACGATGAATTTACTAAGATGCATAATCAATGAAGACTTAAGTACAAATTTTCATTGGGTCATCTTTGGGACCACTAAATAGTTAAAATAACAGTAAAATTGCTAAATAAACATACTTTAGTTGATAAATAAACACATAATTTAGCTATAGAATCACGTAGTTTCTTGTTATTAGTGTCTCTATGTATACATGGGCTTCATGATGAAGCAATAGTGAGTTTAAAATAGAAGTTCATTTTTAAGCAGACACATTCATCAATTGTTTATGAAGAGAGTAAGCTAGCATGATAAAATTGCCTTTTTATTAGTGTAGGTTGATCGTAAACACTGTTTTTAATGACGATTTTAAACGAAGCGGGTTTCTATAGTTTACCGCCACATTTCTTACGTTTTCTATGTTAAATACAGAGTGGAAATCAAATTTTCGAAGGGAAAGCCTATTTTTGCTCTCACTTGATCAAGCAATCGTTAAAAATACTAATGATAAATACTTTTCAGTATTTACATTCATTTAGGGTCGCTGATAATCAGTGTACCTATAGAATTGTAAAGAAAAGAAAAGAATAAATGACGTATTATTTAAGTTTTAATAGTTTTTCCACGAATATTGGTCAATAGAGTTCGATATCATATCCTATAAAGGGTTGCCAGTGCGGAGTAGTGTAGTAAAAATGGTAAAAAGTCGTTGTAATAGAGTTCAAAAATCAATTAAAGAAAAAAGAAAGCGTTGTAAATAAAAGAAGTAAAATGTTCACCGTTTTTCCTTTCTTACCAAATAAATCATCAACAGAGTGCTGCATGAAGATGTGTCTCTATATTTTAGACATACTTTTGTTTTATTGCACAAATATTGATAATGTACAATTCGAATAAAAGATTCCTTAGTACAAGAGTTTATGTGCTAATAATTTTGATTATCATTGTCTCTGCATTATTATTACGTAACAGATATATGAAAGGACCAACAGAAAAAATTGGCGAAGATATTGATGAGGTTGTTGATAAAACACAGGAAAAGCCCGATGAAGAAGTGGATAGTAAAACAGATAAACTAAAACAGGTTGAAGACAAAGTTCAAGACGAAATACAAGAAGTGGAAAAGAAATTATGAGCGAAAAACTGTGTTAACTACGTTGATTATTTGCGTAGTTTTTTTTTTACATAGAAGTCGATTTATTTTTCTTGCAGTTTTATCGGCTAGTAGTTTCTAGATATTTTTGCCGAGATAACATTTAATCGTTGGCGAGTAGTCGTTGTCATCTTTCCAATTCGTCTCTAATACTCGCACAATTTTAGTCTACGGTAATATTGTATGCAGGCTATTTGTGGCAAATATTATGATTAGTTTGTTAGACCGAAGCTCTAGTTCCTGAGCTTCCAAATACAGTCTAACTACATTTTTTTCTTCCAATAAATGGTTTTAACTATCAAGGTATTATAAACAGTAGCGCTTTTAACGAGTAGTTAACGACCGCCAACTTCTAATGAGAACTTTTGAATATCTGTTATGTACTGCTATTGGGATTAGGCTGTACTACGTAGCTCAGAGAACAGAGTATTGGTCTATCAAACTAATGTCACTCGAGTTCCATTTCGATCGAGACATACGGCTTTCTTCTCAGTGTTTGTTTATCAAATTTTATATAGTTACGAAACTATGTACTTTGTACCTTCACAAGTACCTATCATCGCGCGTAGATATACTTCAATATTTCCTCCCAGAGTAAATTTTGAAGCAATATTTTCATATGTGACAGTTGGGTTAACCTTAATGACTATTGAATACGTCCATTTTTGTGCATTTCTAATATTTTCTTTTTTTCCCACTTCTTGTTAATGACACTTTTTTGTAATTCCGAGCTGATTGGTTTGATATGTTTTGATTATATTTTATATTTTTATACGCCAGAATTGATTCATACTTTCTATTTACATCAGAAAAGGGAAGCGCGCAAATCTCACGAGGGAACCGCCCCAAGTGTTCCCGAGCTTTTTCGTTGAAACACACATAGGCATAGGTTATCTCTGCTGCTGATTTCAAATATCATAGTCGCAGTGGCATACGGATCCTTGCAGACCCAGTTTTTTAGAAAACCAGTTTTTCAGAAACTCTAAAAAATAATCAAAACCTTTCTGATTGAGGCATAATTGTAGCCCGCGCATTTCTGATTAAAACGAGATATCTCCCAGCTCTACATGACCTTTCTTTGCAAAGTTATACAATTTACAAGAAACGCCCTAAATGTTTGTCAGCTCAAAGCTACAGAAATAAGAAATTAATTTAGGGCTTTTTTTGTTAATTGTATAACTTTGCAAAGAAAGGTCATGTAGAGCTGGGAGATGTCTCATTTTAATCAGAAATGTGCGGGCTACAATTATGCCTCAATTAGAAAGGTTTTGGTTATTTTTTTAGAGTTTCTGAAAAACTGGTTTTCTAGAAAACCGGGTCTCCAAGGGTCCGTATGCCACTGCGACTATGATATTTGAAATCAGCAGCAGAGATAACCTATGCCTATGTGTGTTTCAACGAAAAAGCTCGGGAACACTTGGGCGGTTGCGGTTCCCTCGTTAGAAGGAACATGTTTTGCAAGAAACAATTACTATTTCCTAGACACCAGTCAGTTCTGATAAGTTTCGAACTATCGAACAACATGTTCACAAGGAACTTGGCTATCATCGAATCACCACAAGTCTCTACACCGCCGAAAAATTTCAAGTCGTCTGTAATTCGAGGTGGAACATCGAGAATTCTCCTTCACTAACTGAGCTGACCGGACTTTGTTGGAACTAGCTCTCTCGAAATCCAGCAGCACTTATACAAGATATCTAAAAATTGTTTAGTGAATTGTGAATGAATTTAATTGAGAAATTGTGATAATTCTTTGTAGGATTATAGCAGATTCTTGTCCAATCTTAAAAGAATCTTGGATAAAGCCGCCGATATCCTCTTAAGATCTTAGCAAAATATTATCATTTTTTTGAAATTTTTGAGTTTCATGATCTTAGTAAGATTTGTCATAGAACTTAAACTAATGTTCGCGAATTCATAGAAAGATCTTAACAAGATTTTTTAAGTTCTTCGTCGTTTTTTTAAGAAGCAAGATTCAAGTAAATTTTGTACTAGAAAAGATGCCTTGTTGACAATAAAAGAAAAGGCACGCATACACAAACAAGGAGTAAACAATAAGCACAACTATGTTGAAAAACTTTGCTTGTCTAGAATGCAAGTGGTGTTATTTCTTACAAACGTCTGAAAAGCCTCTTTACTCAATATCAGACAATCAAACGACAAAAGATCACTAGGCAATACATCTTTTTAAATTTGTATATAATTTTTCAGACTGTAGATTATGAACAGAACGATGAAGTAGAAAGTGGTTTCTCGTCTCGATTAATTCACATGTACATAGATTTGTATTCGATAATTGTTTTCGATAGAAGTCAGCATTTAGCTGAGAAAAGCCACAGATAGTCTGGTTAAAAAGAATATTAACTATTTATGGTATGTCATAAACACGAAAAACCGATATAAATGAATATAGATCGTTTTGTCGTAAATGTTTAAATATAGCTAAGAATTTATTTTCTATCGCATTCTTTGGCAAATGAGATTGATTGCTTCTGGTCTGTCAGCTCTGTTCATTGAATGTGACTAGTTGTCTAATTCCAGCAAAGGAGGAGTGGCGGTAAGGTCATTTTTCATGTCGCACGACCTTGGTTCAAGCCTCAAACGAAAGAGCACGTTTAAGTCCACATACCTGGATAAAGAAAACTTATACCAGACCTCAGGGCCAACACATCTAGATCTCTGGAAAATCCGGTTTTTAGAAATCCTACAAGTTTCAAAAATCATTGAAAAACAACCATGTTCAACAACCTTTTTTCCGATTTTGAGATCACATTCGGAAAGAGCGTAAAAACTGACTCGAGCCACGTATTTCACTCATGAGGTCAAGACTTTGTTTTCCCGTAATATTAGATCGAAGTACCCAAAAAACGGTATTTTTCGCTGTTTTTTCAGTTTTTGACCTAGAAAAATACAGAACCGTACTTTAATTTTCTATGTTGACATATTTTAGATAGAAAAATCAATTCTGAACAGGACTGAGTGTGTTTCAGATTTTTGAAACGCGTTAGTGAGGCGCCTGAAAAGTTAATGATGGTTGAAAATATCCTCAGTTAAAAAAAGGGATTTGGTAAATGCTAATAAGGTTTTAACGTTAAATCAAGCCGATATTCGTAATCAGCGCGAAATTCTGCGTTGAATGATGTACCTTTCGTTGAGATTTGAGATACCAAAAATTTTGATGTTACAAAAAATTTTTTGAAAAAAATGAAACTTTGTTTTTGGAAAAACTGAATCGGCTATTGTGTTCAGAATTCGATGCTGATTACGACCAAGTGAATTTTTTTCGCCAAAAACATGTGACATGAAAAATGATCTTACCGCTACTTCTCCTTTATCCCGATCATTTCGAGGCATTCTCGATGAATTATACAATTATATTAATAATTAAATGCAAATGAACCAACGTATCAGGTTTAAATTAAACAATTTTCGAATACTTTTGTGATAGCGCCATTCTATTGAATATGTGTATTTAACCAATATTTTTGTTTGTTATTGATTATCAATAAACTAATATTTCCCTTGTATGTTGTTTTCGCATTTCCATTCAATGTACCATATGTATATATGTTATTGAAACATGATTTATTTAATAAAAAATGGAAATAAATAAAATTCAAAATCAGGATGAGAAAGAGAAATCGAAAGTACTCGAAGAACTGAAACGTACTTTTAGCCAAAAATCGATTAATCACATAATTCGATTTCGAAACAAAATTATCAATGCAAAATTTATTAAAGCTCTCCCATCAATATCGATGATATACAAACTGGTTATTTTCAGTCTTTTTATAGCAGCTTCTGTTCGATTGATTCAGGATATTAATAGTGGACAATTTGTGCAGCGATTTACAAATCAAACGAGACATTTCAAACAAATGTTTAACCTAACACGAAAATATCACAACAAAACATCGGTTATATCAGAATCGAGTAAACGAAGTACCTTTTGCATATTTCATTTCCAGTTGTGTCTTAATTTTTTATTGAAATATTCATTGACATACTGACATATGCTTTCTATATATATTTATTAAAATATTATAAAAACCCTTGATAAGAGACATTTAACCTTGTGCTTAAAGAAAGCGTTCCTAAAGTGCATTTTAGTTTGTGAACAACATCAAGAAATCTTTTATGATGCATTGATAAGACGTACTGTCTCGAGCTTGAAGATGAAATCTGAAAACTATTGATTATAAACAGATAACTGACTATTCTTGACTTAAAGATCATTTGTGTCACCAGCACGCAAAAGTGACTGTCATGTGCCATACATTGCTCGAAAAAGTTTACTTATCACCATTAGTTTTGTTGTTAGAATCTTCTATGCGCAAATTATATCTTTCCAACAATGGCAAAATTTGAACAAAATGGAGGAAAATAAGATGCCTTTAATTTATGTAATTAAATTTCATAACAAAATATCCGGATTACAACAAAAAGATAGAATAATTCAGAAAAATGTACGATCACAAATAGATGTAAAGAAATATTAATTGTAGTTTTCATGTCTTACACAAGAATAAAGTACGTGTTTGATATTCTTACGCAAAAGTTAAATTATCAACGAGATGATATTTAAGATTAGCATTTGTTAGCAACATGTCGAAAAGAAGTACAGAAATAGTTTGCTCAAGAGAATTCTCTAGCGCATTTTTTCTATTGAAATACACTCGGTACATGATAGAGTGGGCAAGTCCCACTCCGAACTGAGACTGAACTGGGACTGAAAAACAGAGGACTTGCTGGTACGTGATGATACAAAATTTCTTTTGTCTAAGTAAGATTTAAGGAAGGTGCCCTCTCCCTAAAAGATATACTCGAACTTTGCTAGTTTGTGGAGGACACGTTCAATGGTAGGTCTGTGTAATAAAATAAAATTTGGTCAAGTATTAACCGAGTTATTAATTAATTAAGTTTAAATTCTAATTAACATATCACCAATCGAAAAGTTTTAAAAGCTTCCTCGGTCAAAACTGATTACAGATTCGTCTTCTCCATAGTTCATTATCTTGTACGCGATAACTTTTGAATTGGAGTGCTTCAGAAAATTTTTCAACATCGCTTTGCCTCTGGTCCCATGTAGTGACTTTTTTGAAAATTTTTGAGCAAGACTATTAGCAAATTTTTCTGAAGTACCTCGATACGAAAGTTATCGCGTACAAAATAATCAACTATAGAGAAGACGAATCTACAATCGGTGTTGACCGAAGAAGATAATAAAATTTTTCGATTTGGTTGATAATATGAAAATTTAGGTTATTGATTTCCGTTTTAGAAAGTTTGCAGCTCGGTCAGAAATTACAATGCTTTTAAGAATAAATAACTTGAATGAATGAAGCCTATATCCTAAAATTCCATTCCACTGAAAAATCGTATATTGGGTTGACGTATTCACTGAAAATATTGATCAAACTTTCCTTTATTTTCTCTAACATTTTCTACTAGCCAGATAAAATTTTTGACAAATATTAAGAGATCAGATTTTTTTTCTTCAACATTCTGTACATCTGTGAGAGAAGCTTGAAAAATTGAATTTCGAGGGTTTTGACATTCGAGCAGTTAAGAAGGATATTGATTGTTTTCGAATCAAATTTTTTGGTAAATTTCACATGTGATATAGTTCAGAGATCTAAAGTGCTTTGTTTCTAATTTTTACTACCATGAAAAATAGAGATTCGACTTACTATATGCTTTTCACAATAAATAGTAGATGTTTATGAATAATATTTTATATAAAAAGAGGTAGACTTGCGCTTTTCCGTGTTCAAAAGAGGAAATCTGAAGCTAATAGAAAGCTCCAATCAAAATCTTTTGGTCAAGTATGTTCTGAAATGGCTCTGAAAGCCAGTTCGACTTTTCAAAAATGAACGAATAACATTGTAGTGGTTTTCATGAATTGATAATCCCAATGGTGCTCTTAAAAATACGAGTTGGGTGGTGCCTTGAATGTTTTTAGCAGTTTATATGGCGCACACTGTAAAAAATAAAGTGTGCCCGTAGATGTGTAAAAGTTCTAAGTGTGCAAATGCGAATCAGCCACTTAAAAAATGCGATCACATATTTAATCGACATCCTGTACCTCATAGTAATGTTTTCTCTAGGAAAACATCCTGATAAAAAGCCAGATTTCGCCGAAATAAGCAGTTATCGAAAATTTTTACACATCATCAATAAAAAATTTATAATTCACTAAAAATAGACAGTAATCGCTTGAAAATTTTAGAAATAAAGTAAATATTCGATCCCTAGCATGATTTTGCTGTCAAAAACCCTAAGAAAATCTTCTTTTTTTTTTACATTATCATTTTATTACAACATGATATAACTAACAGTTTTTATTAGAACTTTGATAATTGTTTAGATAAACAAAGTTGTAGAGCAGCCCAAATTGACTCTATTTCTAAAATTTTCAAGCCATAAAATTTTCGATAATCGCTTATTCCAGTGAAACTTGGTTTTTAGGGGGTTTGGTAGACAAAATAGCACCGTTTACTCATGTTATACTTAATATATTGTACAAACAGTGCCCAAGCAAAAGGAAAAATCGATAAGCTAGCTCAACCTAGGTAAAGCGGTACATTTTGCTAGCTCAAGCTAGCTGCTACCTAGCTGAAGCTAGCTAAATGTACCGCTTTACCTAGGTTGAGCTAGCTTATCGAATTTTTCTTTTGCCTGGGTGGTCATCGATCGTATCATCCGAAAAAAGAAACGAGAAGACGTTCGTCTCTACAAATTATGTGTAACACAATCATCGTCTTCAGCTTTCGTAAGAACATAAAATCAACATGGAGAATTACTATTATGTTGAAAAAATCAGTAGGTTGGTAGAATTTGCTTTTTGAAAAATACCTCAAAAAGTAGTTTCAGAGTTTTGATTCGCTCCTGAATGAAAAAACAATTGTTAAACGGAATATCGTTATTCTCAATTGTTTGAGTTTTCCACAAGCTTCAAATTTATTGTGTGTAGTGTTGCTATCAGCGAAGCACGGACGTAGTCACTGACAAGAGACAGATCGAGTCAGAGCTGGGTAATTCAGACATCGGAGTTGAAAAAGTAGACGAATTTGAGCCGGAGTTGACCAGTGTATTTGGACTAGTTTGACTCAAATATACTCTTTACCTGTGGTGGTTGCCATGAAGCTGTACTCAAAATTGCGGCGGTTGCTACGGAGTGGACAGCCCAGTCCTGAATCGAAGCAGAATAAATTAAACTGATTTATTTCTTTAGTCTATGCAAGAAATAATTTCTGTTTTAAACAGTATATCTTACTATTTGGCTTAATATATATAGAATGTTTTTGTTTTTGACATAATACCATTTTCAGGATTGAAACTAATCCAATGTTGTATTTTTTTCCGCTAAGCTCTTTCTGTTCTGTTTTTATTGAAAGTCTTTACTCTGATTGACTATATTTTCTTTATTTTCAAAACAACATTTATTCTATCGGTATATTTAAATTACAATGTAAGTTAGCCAATTTAAATTTTTTGTCGTTAATAGTATTAGATAACCTTTTTCACTACTAACTCAATGTTCATCCCCTTCTAGTTAGATTTTATGTGATTTTTGATAATAAATATTATGTCGTTGAAATCACTCTGTGTCAAATGTCAGAAAAACAACGGTATTCTCATATGTAGTGGATGTCAGTATATACTTTGTCGAAAATGTACAAATGATCATCGTCTAGAATTGGTTACTCAACTTGATCATGTTGTCTATGAACACGATCTAATTCAACAACAACTTCAAGCAAAAGATCAAAATTCATATCATACACTTTTTAATCAAATTAACAAATGGCAAACAGAATCAATAAATAAAATAAAACAAGCTGGCGAAGAAGCTCGACAAAGTATTCGTCAATTACTTGACGAACATAAAGAGCAGTTAACTAAAGATTTACGTCGATTAATCGATGAATTACGAAAAGGTAAAAAGAGCGAAGACTTTGTTGAAACAGATTTAGATAGATGGAAACATGATGTACAAAAGCTCAAAGAAGAATTACAAATGCCGTCGAGTATTATCCTCGAAACAAAGAAGAGTCCATCCTGGATTACTATGATAAAAGTCAATACAAAATCATCAGGTCAACAACAATTTCTTTATCAATCGCCTCGTGTGCTGTTACCGTCACCTTCACCATCACTCGGTAAACGCACAGTAACACGTATTGATGAATTTACTACAGATCTTCCAACATCACGTAAACAGGCCGATAAATTCAATGCAGAAAAAATCTATGGGCCGATTGAGCTTCAAGACGAAAAAAAAGTAGCAGTTCATGTAGGCTCAGCAAATTGTGCGACAGAAGTTCGTGGTACTAATTTGTATTCTACAGGAAAACATCGTCTTCAACTCAAACTCGAAAAAATGCATCATGGCTATTCTCTTTTTGGTATAGTGACGGAATCAACACTCGTGCAAGAATCGTCTATTTCGTCCAAATCAACTTATGGATGGGTGCCGGGTAATAATAAGCAAGCATGGCTCAAAGGAGCAGGTACTGCAGGTTATGGTGGGTACGACGGCGATATTATGGAAAATGATGTTCTCGAATTAGTGCTTAACTGTGATAAAAAGATAATTCAATTGTCAAATAAACGAACTAATAAACTTTATCAAATTCCAGTTGATATCAATAGTTGTCCGTTTCCATGGCAATTCTATCTTAGTCTCTATGAAATTGGCGATCTCGTGCGTATTCTATGAAGATTAGAAAATATTCTTCCGAATGTAATTGGATTTAAACTCTTTTACGTTCCCAATTCTTTTTTTAACTTAATGCACTTTTCACTCGTATATTTAGTAGTCATTTTACGTCTTTCCAGAGGTAACGGAACCATGGAGGCCGTGGATGCCTCGGCACTCACAGAGTTTGAAAATTTTCGTTTTCTTCTAGCGGAAATTAATTTTTCCTTTGCGTTCTTGTCCTTGAGCACGCATAGTTTCAGAATCATTCCGCCGCCTCTGCGTCTTTTGTTCTGTGAAAAAATAAGACAGTGATGATAATTCACACGAGGAATTGTTAAGCTAACTCAAAAGTCTGTAACATAAAATAACTTATTGTTAAACTGCTGCAAGATTGATGCACACTAACTGCTTTATTCTTTTATTCTATTTTTCTATTAAATGCTCATAAAACAGTATGAAAACCATATATGATTGCACAGCGACGTTTTTTTGGCTGAGTTTTGGTAAAGAAATTATCAAAAAACACCTCTCATTTTTAAATTCAAACTTTAGTTCAAATTGAGTAGCAACGTACTTTATCAATTTCTTAATTACGCATAATTCTGCTTGAAAAAATGACTAGTATTCTACAACACTGTATACGTAAAAGATCATCCTGGTCACTTATTACAACGTTCTGATATATACGAGATAAGGTAAAATTTTTTGCCTAGATAGTCAGTGCCGATCATTCCCTAGACAGAATCCTACGCACTGAACACACGCATCCTGACTATTTTCTACTAGGATCTTACAGAATCCTAACATTTAGGATCCACCTAATAACTTCCTAGCAGGAGCCTAAAATGCTAGGATCCTACCAGGATTTCGGTAAAGTTTGTTTAGGATCCTAACAGAATCTTAGAAAATCCTATGACTATACTCGATTTTATTAGGATTCTGTAAAATTTGTTAGGTTCCTAAGAGATTAAAGCGGAAAACCCAGCAAGATACTGGTAGGATATGCTCGAATCCTGTCGGGCAAAGGCATTTCACTAGAGTTGACTCGAGTACTTACTAGAACTAAAACTTAAGAGATAATCCGCGAGACTGTCGACGTGTCAACCGGACATAAATTCTTTTTTTCTTCGTTCTTATTGATCTAGTTCGAGAGAGCATAACAATCAACTGAATTCAAAATATATATGTCGTATTGCCTTTCGAGAATTAGATGGACTTAATCTTTTGGTCATCATCAGAAATCACTAGCACCATTTTCGATGCGGTTGATATTTGCCGAATGTGTCGAAAATGGCGTGGTTATTAGGATCCGTTTACATTCCATCTGAAAAAGAGATGCTTACTCTACAAAATCACTGTGAGAAAGTAAAATTAAAACAAGCACTGTGGGTGGCTACAAGGTAAAAACTGAAAAACAAATCAGTATTTTTCGACCATACGTTTTTTAGTATTTTGGATTCAGAAGCCGCTAGTATAGCTTGACCAGAAAACACAACTTCATTATTTTGTACAGTTGATAATTTTGCATCGATTAGTACATAAAAGAAAATGTTTACTCATTCGGAGAAGGCTTTTTTGAAATGGGGCTAATAGGTAAGTAATCATCTGAGTGCTCACTTTTAGGGACCGAAACTAAAAAAGCCTTTACAAATGGATTTTAGGTTTTCAAATTGGTCATTTTCTAGAGCATAACAAGTTATATGTATCACGATGTTTTTCTACCCATTGATTCAGTTTTAACTGAGCCATGAATTTTATAGTACACGCTGTACAAAATGAGGCTTCTCTGAGCTCCCTACAATCTTTCCCCTTCGAACTCCATCCATTTTACGAACGGTGCCAAAAGCACTTTCTGTTGTTTTTCTATTACGATTTGCAAATTTTGACAACGTATGCACTTCATTTTTTACAATACAAGTACACTATACACTTCATTTTTTCCAGAGCAATCGAATCTCATTGAATTTCTAGCCACAATTCAAACTGACGTGAAAAAATATCGATATGTTTTTTTAAAAAGAAGGATGGTGTACAATACTACTATCCGTTCCAAAATACAAGAGCATCGGTTGCTTCTTGAATAACTTTTCATAGGTAATAGATAGAGAGGTGCGGTTTTCAGTTTTAGAAACTAAAGATCTGAGCCCGTATCTGATCTGGTTTTCCAAAGACCTTCTCAAAAACTAACTTGAAAATTTTTTCCGAAACTCGCTTCCGCTTATAGAAACACGGGCTCAGATCTCTAGTTTCTATAACTGAAAACCACACCTCTCTATCTATTACCTATCAAGAGTTATTCAAAAAGCAACCGATGCTCTTGGTTTTTGGAACGGATAGTAATAAAAAAGCATTTTACTATATTCATAGGATCGTATGAAGACTTGCTAGAAGCAAAAAGATATATTTTCTTCATTTGTACAAATGAATAAATGGTAACCATAAACACATCTGTAAGTTACTGCTGTTGTCAGTCAAATCAGAAGTTTTATTTTCATATAGAATTCATTTTTTGAACATTAAAACTCGGTTTTCGCCCATAAAAAAACGTTTTCATCAAAAACTAACGTCATATTCATGCTCAGTGTCAAAAACTGCATTCAGTGATGTGTCATTCGAACTTTAATGAAAGTTTTACTTTTGCCTAAAAAATAGCACCTGCTGTTTTACTCGCTAATCATATGAGAGAATGAAAGGCATTTTTTTTAGACAAAAGTAAAATTTTCATTAAAGTTCGAATGACACATTACTAAATGCAGTTTTTGACACTGACCATGAATATGACGTTAGTTTTTGATGAAAAGTGTTTTTTATGGGCGAAAACTGGATTTTAATGTTCAAAAATTCGGTTTTTGAATTCATATATCTTTATAAAAAGACGCGAAATCAAATTTTTTTTTATTTTTTTATAATCTAGGTATGCAGTAGTGTAAAAATATATAATCAGTTTGGTGCGAAAAAAATTGAACTGTTAGAACGTATTCTTCCATCAATATATAAATTTAATACTTCTATTTGATTATTTTTCGAAAACTATTTCGAAACATTGGTGTGAAATTAAAGAGTAAAATGAGCTTAAGGACAAATAGTTCTTTTACAAAAAAGTTAAAATGATGTGAGATATTTTTAACAAGTCTAATGATGACGAAAATAACAGACTTTTAGGTGAGAATAAATAGAAGACATGTAAAGAGAATTTATAAGTGAATAGCTGTGAGAAAATATAGCACTGTTTGACGTATAATTTCTTTGTTTATTAGTTTCGATCTATCGTCCTCCAGATCAGATAAAATATTTGATATTCGAGTTTAATTGATTTACATACATGTTGTGCTTTCCAATGAAAAAAACACATTTGTACTTCGACTTTTTTACTTTCTGATACTGACTTAAGTAAGATCTTTTAGACATCCTTTTTGAGTGATATAGGTGTATGCAAAATTGTATAGAAAGTTTTGTTCAACGTGTAAAACACTTAGTAAACAAACCCAATAAATGTGTCAGTACACATATTCGTTGCATTTACTTAAACAAGATAAAATCTCTCTAAACTTGTGGACATTTATTTCTTTAGCTGTATTGGGAATAAATTATTCTACATTATTTATTAGAAAAAAAAATATCGAATCTGAAACGGTATTTGTCAATGGGGTATCAATATTTTTGATCATCAAATTTATTAGTAGATAGATAACAAGAAGAATAAAAAGAAAATATATACAAGCATATATACATTTTTGATAGAAACGCCGATAAATATAATTTATTACGGGGTGTATATTTTTTGTTTTATGATGGCATTCATCGATGGCAGATATGTTGTGAGCCGAATTTGTTTAAATAATTGTTTTTGTTGTACAAAAATATTATCAATATTATCAATCGTATAAAAAGGCACAGAAATGGAGCGTAGTTGATTATTGTCATTGCGTTGAATACATCAGTTTCGTAAATCAAAAACTAAAAAAATCTCTGGTCTATCCTTTGGATGCTCCTGAATTACTAAATCAATCAGCTTTGTTTCGGTTATTAGACATGAAAAATGCGTAACTCTGCTACCAGAATCTCTGTGCGTTACCGTTTTTTCTCTTTTCGTCTATCCTATAATTTTCGGAAAGAATATCGTAGAATCCTGGAAAGCGTCTTGTTTGTAGACTGAAGTGCGTTCTTCAAAATCCACCACCAGCTCAGTTCAAAATAATTGACGCTTTTTATGCTGTACTTAAAATACGAAGAGCCCCAAAAACATTGTCGTTTGTTTTTAGGGCTTTTAGTATTTCGATTGTAACCGAAAAATCGTCAATTATTTCGAATTGAGCTAGTGGTGGATTTTGAAGAACGTACTTCATTCTACAAAACAAGACGCTTTCCAGGATTCTACGATATTCTAAAAAAATTATAGGATAGACGAAAAGAGAAAAAACGGTAACGCACAGAGATTCCGGTAGCAGAGTTGCGCGTTTTTCATGTAGAGCATTTGGATAATCTTGAACTAATACTCCAATAACTTCTGGTAACTATCGTCAGTCTGTGTAATTTGCACGAAAAAATCAGAGTTTAAATGTTACCGGCTTACAGAGGCCAATTTTACACTAATGACAAATAGAGAAGTTTTAGAAGAGATTGTTTTCTATTTCATGAAGCGACAACTGGTGCAGAATCACACACACCCTCAGTATACATACAACTGAATTAGCAATTAGCACTGGTATTGTTTTGTTATACATTTCACCACATTCAACTCACATTTTTCAACTTCTTAACGTTACATTTTTTAAACCAATAAAACGAAAATATCGTGAGGTTTTAGCTGAATATTATTCAACATCCCGATATAAGAGGTATTAAAAGGTATTGTCTCATCATTATTATTAAAATTATTTCAATCAACGGCGATTAAGAAAGTTAATAGTGAGTTAATAGTAAGATGATTCTTGATCATCAAGCACGACAATTTTTAACAGGTGAAGAAGCATTATGTCAAATGAAGCAGAAAGAAGAGCGAGCAACCAATAAAGTGAAACCAGTTCAGAAAAAAGGACTTCAATGGAATAAAAACAGAATTCAAAAGCAAAGAAATTGTGCACAACTGAAGATGGCATATTATGATAGCTGATATCTGAGCACGTCAAACAATTATTTATCCTATTTAGATATAGATATAGTAGATGATGATCCATTGACGAAAAGAAGCATGATCACCACTGATTCAACTAGCACAACATCTACTACTATTTCATCAACATAGCATCAAATTTTCAATAATCTTCAATTATTAATCCTCAGTACTCCTCTCTATCATCGGATCTTTGGAATGATGTACCAGGTTTTGTGTCTAATACCTGAAAACGTAACATTTTACATCACAGAATTCAAATTGTTCTAAATGCTACTATCGCTCTTATCTAGTACTGTGCTCATCATGCCTAAGATATGTTTGTTTAGCTTGTGTAACACCTGATTCATCACTTTGATACGCATGTATATTTTATACAGGCAAACAACCAAACGTGTTCCTCAATGATTTTAAATTAAATTTTATTCAATTCACATCATCCTTCCATGACGGTATCTTGAGCTCATTAAGTTATATACGGCATAATCGGGATAAAAATTTATGTCTTAACATTTTTCTTTTAGCCAAGAGATAGAGGAGTATCTGGAGAAAAAATCCAGAAAAAAGTGTTCATCCTTCCACGATGAAGTTTGACGGAGAAATTCAAGTTTTACCTTCCCGATGGAATTTTAGGGCTAAACTTATTTTAAAAAGAACTTTACCTATAGTTTCTCGAAAGTTTCTGGATAAAAACTGAGCGAACTATAGCAGAAATACGACGAAATTTTGAGGACCTGACCATAATTATCCCAAGGTACTCTGTCTTTTTTTTATTCTTCTTGTTGGCTGTCTACGAATATATCTGATGACGATAAGTCACTTTTTTGGTGATCAAAACGCATTTTTGTCATTTTTAAGAATGAAACAATGATGGATCATTGTAGTATCATTTGTAGTAGACTTACAGATTATTACAAGCCAAACATTTTATTTATTGATAAAATATAAATCTTCTATGAATTAACCTTTTGTATAGTTTTTTATATGCATCTCTAAAACGAGGTTGAATAAACGGGTAAAGAAATGGATTAACTGTCGAGTTGAGCCATAGTAACCAAAATGAAGCCGAATATATCTGGTTCATTTTTTCTGTTTTCAGTGGTATTTTGAATATTCGACCACCTATCACAACAACAACATAGGGTAATAGAAATATCATAAATACAAGGACAAGAATCAATAAGGATGTAGCGGCACGTTTATCTCGTCTTAAACGGCGAACTGTACGGTGCTGTTCACCGCTGTTTGGTGATAATACCATTGTAGTATTTCGCCATGTAAAGAATGATTGACGTAATGTTTGAGTTGACTTTGAGGGAGAATATTTTGGTTTCGATTTTGAAATGGGTTTAGAAAATTTTCTAATCGAATTTTTTCGTTCACATTTTATTAGACGTTGGGCTTGTTTTAGTCGATCTAAATAATTCTTTTTCTTTTGTGTTGACAAATACGAGTCATGATCACTCTGCTCATCCATCTCGATAAT
The DNA here is from genome assembly GCA_905250885.1 of Didymodactylos carnosus. NCBI lineage: Eukaryota > Metazoa > Rotifera > Eurotatoria > Philodinida > Philodinidae > Didymodactylos > Didymodactylos carnosus. Next base: position 3,940 of record CAJNOQ010001951.1, on the reverse strand, counting down.
CGGGGGCATTTGAACATTAATACGTTCCATTTCAGGCTGGCTTCTATCATCCTAAAAATAAACCATTAAGTTTATATATTAGTAGTCGTCTATCATACACAAAATCATGTAGTAGTTTTTATTTTCTAGTGCTAGAAAATTATTTTTTAATGGAATTGCTTTGACATGTGTTCGGAATGCCCAGACTTTTTTCCAATGTAGCATCAGATGTTTTTTAGGACACAGCTTTGACAAAGTCTCAGAAAGGTAAACACTCGAAACATACTTTATTTATGTTCACAAATATTGGTTTTAGCTATGATTTCGATCGAGAAATCGCTTATGCAACTATTTCTCTTATATTCTACCCTTAGTTCTGAGCTTCTTTAAACTCATTTTCTTGCTTCAACTATAATTGAACTTGTTCAAAATGACTTTGTATATCAGATATTGTCTTGTAAATATAATATTTTGCTATACTAAGTTTCATCTCATAGATTTTCAGCTTCTTGTATTGTTCTCTTTCATCCACTCTCACTACCTTCACACTCTTCCTCCAATGCGAAGCGTAAATCTATTTGATTTTATTGATGGCAAAAAATGTCATATTGACAAGTATCAAACATCGGTTCACGTTGAGTTATTAGTCTCTCTTGAAATAATTTTATTACTTTAACTAAGACTTGCAAGGATTTTAACTTCTTCGAATTTGATCTGAGTTCTTCTGCGATTAGCTCTGAAAGCAAAGACTGGATTATGGCACTTTCGTCACATCACACTATCGTCATTATGATGAACGCACTTTTGTCATACATGACGAAAGTTTCTTGGAGGGAGGTACTCCTCGGGAACTGTCGTTATCAAAATGTGAATTTTCGTCATACACACTAAAAATTTCGTTGCATGAGGCGAATTTTCGTCACAGTAGTGGTGAACTTTGGTTATACTTAAAGAGCGTTAAATGCAGTACTTCCTTAGCAAGTAGTTGCAGAGTAGATTCATAAGTTTTGAACAATAAATCTTTGTTCACTATAAGTGCTTCCTAAGAAGTACAGGAAGTGCTTACAATTTATGTAGAAGTGATCTCTCTTTACTTATATATAAGTAATATATATATATCTTGATGAACTCCATTTTTCTTGTCGCAATCTCTTTCACGTATATATACTCCACTATTTACTCTGTCAGTACTTGCTAAGGAAGTATTACAGTGTAGTAAATACTAGATGCAGCTCTTACTGAGGGTACTGATCACATAATAATCGATAAACAACACTTGATTTTATTCTGTATTTATAGCAGTATTTATGTGTGACGAAAGTTAAGCAGAAACCGTTAAAAACAAGGGCATTTTCCTCACACTCGACGGAACTTTCATCACGTTAGGTGAATTTTCATCACAGCCACAAAAAGCACTCCGAAAGTCACGGAAACTTACGTCAACATGCTTTTTTCTGAAAAACGCACTTTTCTTACATGCGACGAAATTACACCTCTCCCTATGACGAAAGTATCTTTTACCCGAAGAATCAGTCTAATTTTTAAAATCCAAAATGAAAATGATATAATTACCTTTTGCAATTCTAATTGTTTTGTTGAATTGATACAATAATCGAATACAGTTTGGAGATTTTGATATTTAATATAATTTTCGTAGAGTATAGGATGAGAATTCTCTACTGGTTGTGCCATTTCTAATTCGCTGTCGGGATGTTGATTCATTTCTACAGATACCTGATTAATAACTGGTTTTTTTGATGATTGTTGCTTATATGTATGTTTACATGATGAAGGAAGTGTACGACGTCGTGAATGTAAATGCAAAGCTTGTATGGCTCCACTTGTTAATGTTGGAAATCGCTGAGATCGTTTATAGAGATTAATAACTATAAGTAAATTGAGAATAATAATTAAAATGAGAGGCCAAACAAAAAAGTTAAATTGAGCAACAATTAGATAGACGGTATGATCATGATATGCACCAATACATGTTTCATTTTGATGTACTAATAGAGTTGAGTTTATATTATTTTTTGTGGATGTTTTGGGTTTTAAAAACCAAATTCCCGGTGCAAAATTAATTAATGGTATTAACCATATGAGAAGTGAACAAAATCGAATTCTTGTGTTTGTTGTATATTTTCTATAGTGTACAGAATGATTAATACTCCAATATCGCTCAATAGTAATAGCCACTATACTAAGAACACTTGCTTGTGTTGCAATATCGTCGATTGTCAACCATATTTTGCAAAATAACTGACCGAACGGCCATAAATGTTTGATTTCGACAACTGAATAAAACGGCATACAACATAGTCCCACTAGAAAATCAGCGATAGCCATTGAAAGAATAAAATTATTGCTTGGAGTGAGTAGATGAGGATCATTGTAAAATGCAAATAACACAAATAAATTTCCAAATATAGTTAAGAATGTAACGATGATAATAGCACTGCAAATGAATATTGATTCAATATTATCCCAAGAATTCATTTTAAAGTGAATAATAATCTAAAAATTGATGAACTATTTGTATTAATGATTACTGGAAACAAGATGAGGTCAAACTTCAAAAATGCAATATCTCATCAAAAATTTTACCATTTGATACCAAGATAGCTGGAGAATAGTGTCAGTATTTAATATTCTTTGTCCTTTTTATTAATATCGTATACCGAACTATGAACGGATACTAGAATCATTAAATTTCTGGTGTGATCGAGATGTTAATTTTTTTATATAAATTTCGGTGCACTATAATTTGCCTGGAACAAACGCTCATTTATGTCGCATCTTAGTTTTAATCAAACAACAGTGATTCAAACAAAGTCAAGAGTTTCTTTTTTTTTTCCATTTTTCTATGTGTTCATTATCATTTACTTTTTGATGTTCTATGAAAACACGTTCCTTACCTTAGTACTTAAGAGTCTATAAACAAGAGACAAAAATGAAGGATGTTGTGAAAGGATAGAAGAAAAAAAATGAAACCTCTACAATACTCACAAATAGATCAGCCTTCTCTCAATCTGAATCTCTATCTCTAATTGACTTTAATGAACTCTATTTTTATCTGGTTAGCGTAGACACTAAGTGTTTTGACGAAAATGAGAGAAAAAAATAATTGTTTTTTTCTTTGTTATCAATAAATGCACAAGGATAATAGAAGAGAGTCCTAGTTTTATTCATGTAGACACTCGAGGATCGGCATGAGATAGTAAAACAGATACAAAACAATTCGGAACACAATGCCTATCCATGCACTTTTTAAAAAACTAACAGTGAACTAGCTACGCATTTCATGTTGTAAATTTATTCTTTTCTGACATGGACTACAATATCATTCAGTTAGAAAAGTGACCTGTGTTTGTACATTTAATTTTTTAGATGGGGTGCAAAGGAAAACTAAACCAAAACACGTAAGCAGAAAAAAATGCTGAAAGTTAATTGATTAGTGACAAAGATCATAAAAATAGTATTCTTCAAGGTCGATTTGCTTTACTAATTTGAAATGTTAATTTAATAAATACAAAAAAAACGTCATGAACGCACTATTGGAAAAAGAGAAATAAACGTTTTTCATTTTCTATAGTTTATCAAATAACAATTTTCATTTGAAGATGTGTCTGTAATTATCATTAAACATCGAAGAGTACTCTCACTTATACCAAAACAGCAAAATTATTTTCTTTCTGCCATATAAAGATGTGAAGGGAGCCCCAGATCTATGATTCCCTTTGAAAAATCAAAATTGAGTTTATTGCTTTGTTAGATGCTCTGAATTCTCCTCTTTCAGAATCTGTGTCACTTTCAATAGAAAAAATAGTTTTTGACGGTTTTTGAAAGATTTGGTGAAAGCCACTGTGACAGTCAGATAATTTTTAACAATTTTTCCTTTGCTATCTCGTGGATGAAATATCGTCATTTTAACTAAAGAATGTGTTCATCTAGTGTACTGTGT